>JAEIFU010001294.1:0-74079 GCA_018904235.1 Lordiphosa stackelbergi
AGTTTTGTGTTTGTATAAATTCTTTTCTGCAGGTAATCGAAGCTCGGTAAAATGGAGAGAAACGAGATTCTGGCATTGCGCGTTGACGAGCTCCGTTTAAAGTTGTCCGCGTTGCAGTTGGCTACAACCGGACTAAAAGCAGAACTACAGAAAAGGTTACTCGCTCATTATGGCATTCAGGAAAACGGAGAGATAGAGACCGGTAATAATGCGGATGACGATTATGCATCAGTATCTTCAGAGGGATCAGCTACATCGCAGCGTCCAAGAGGATATTGGCATGAGGGCATGGGAGTTGATCATAGATCTTGGTTTACACTTAAAGATATGGAGGGTAGTGTATCGCAATTTTCTGGATCGAATTTCTCGGACATTGATCTGTGGATAGAAGAATTAGAAGATTGTGCATTGACGGTGGAATGGAACAAGTTGCAGTTGTTTGTTTATGGAAAACAGTTCCTATGTGGGGCGGCCAAAATGTTTGTGCGGAGCCAAAGGGATATTTTAGATTGGAAAATTCTAAAATCTGCATTGTTAGCTGAGTTTGGAGTTAAATTGTCCTCAACAGAAGTACATTTCAGGTTAGGTAAGAGGCAGCAACGGAAGGGAGAAACGTTGCACGAGTTTTTGTATTCATTAATGGAAATAGCCAATTGAATTGGAAGAGGAAAGCTTAATCGAATATTTTGTAGAAGGTATTCCAAATGCCAGGGCTAACAAGGCATTGATGTACCAAGCAAGAAATCTCAAAGAGCTGAAGTTGCAGATTGAGGTGTATCAGAAGGCACGCGGTTCGATTAAGATGTCGAGCAAATTTGAATCACAATCTGGTAAAGGTACAAGTGGCAAGGAATCAGAAAGCTTGTCAGAGAGAAAATGTTTCAAGTGTGGTGACTCTACGCATTTAAAAAGGATTGCCCTAAGAAAGATTTTAAGTGTTTTAAGTGCGACCAACCAGGACACAGAGCAGCACAATGTAAGGCGGAAATTCAGTTCAAACAAGTGAGAAAGTCGGTCAAGCCCGACTATAACATACTCTGTACCCAGTGTATATGCTGAATGCGTCGCTGCCACTGTGTTCAACCCTAAGCTTTTTGTGCGTTGGAGGCGTCTATATTATACTCTTTTTCTCATAACTTGAGAACCGCTCATCCGATCTTTATCATTTCTTCGGCAAAAAGATAGATATTAATAATGACTAACTATCTATAGAAGGTACGAATCATCTATCTACAAAACTGTGGGAGATATGACTTTTTTTCGATATTGCGGGGGCGGGAGGGGGCGTGGCAAAAATTGAAAATAAACTTGATCTGCCTGCAAGTATAAGAAGCATTTGTCCCATACATGCCAAACCTCTATCTCTTACCATCTCTGAGATCTGTTTGTTCATACGGACGGACAGACGGACAGACAGACGGACATGGCTATATCGACTCGGCTGTTGATGCTGATCAAGAATATATATACTTTATAGGGTCGGAAATTATTCCTTCTCCCTGTTACATACTTTTGCACAAAGTTAATATACTCTATGTACCTTCGGTACAGAGTATAAAAAAGAAGGTACTACAAATGTGGTTCGGGACGAGAAGATAGTGGCAAAGCCATTAAGCACGCTTACTTCTTCCGGTCTTGAGCTAAAGTTAGTTGTATGTTCTAAGGTTTTATTCAAAGGACTTGTAGATACAGGGGCTGAGTTGTGTTTAATACGTAGAAGTGTGTTTCTAAGACTAGGTGTGGGCATCGAAAATCTTTATGGTCGACAAAGAGTATTAACTGGCATAGGCGAAAGTCAAGTGCTGACATTCGGAAGCTTCATAGCATCAGTGGAGATTGACGAAATCGAATTGGAGATTGAGTTTCACGTCATACCTGATGAAGATATGCAGTTTGATGCCATTTAAGGTACTACGATTCTCGAGAGTGTAGATATGAACGTAACTAAGAATGGTACAGAGTTTTTGCCTAGAGCAGGTGTTAACCAAAGCGGAAGTAAAGAAGTTGGCCAGTTAAACCAAAGTTCTTGTGAATTGTTGCTGAACGAATTCAAGAATGTGTGCATGTTAAGCACAGAAGAAGTTGAAACAAACGCTTTTTTTTTTTTGTAAAAAATATTTGGGAGTTTGCCACAGAAGTGAAGCGCTAATTAAAATACTAATTTTCAATTTTAAACCCAAAAAAAATACCAAGTGCACCAGTAGAGATGAAGATTTTGTTACCAGACGAGGTGCCTTTATTCGAATATCATCAAGGCGGTTACGACATATGAATATGCAGCACCGGTAGTCTTCTTCTTGATTGGCCCGATGCATGCATCACAACCGTTCGACGGTCTCGGCCGCTGCCAACAATGTCCGCCAGTCGCTTCTGCTCCGTGCGAGCTGGGACCAATTGGTCAAACCAAGCTTGGCAAGGTCTGCCCGAACCTGGTCATCCCACCTTAGTCGAGGTCTCCCCCGCCTGCCTCTTCCTCCGTAATCAGCCGCCTTCGAATAATAAGCTTTCCTTACTGGAGCTTCTTCGTCCATCCTGGTGACATGTCCTAACCAGCGCAGCCGCTGTTGCTTTATGCGCTTGACCAGACAGGTGTCCCCATAGAGCTCATACAGTTCGTCATTATTTCGAATGCGGAAAACATCGCCAACTTTTATAGGTCCATAAATCCTCCGAAGAATCTTTCGTTCAAACACGCCAATCGCCGCTTCATCCGCTGCTGTCATTGTCCATGCTTCTGCGCCGTATTGCAGGACTGGGATGATAAGCGACTTGTATAGGGCTAATTTTGTTCTTCGCTTGAGGTCTCTGCTCTTGAGCTCTCTACTTAGCCCGTAGAAGCATCGGTTTGCAAGAGTGATCCTTCGTCGGATTTCCAGACTGATGTTGTTGTCGCTGGTTATCGTCGTTCCGAGGTAAACAAAATCCTCTACAACTTTAAAGTTGTATTCTCCCATTGTAACAAATTGTCCAAGACGCAAGGACTTTTTGTCCGCGGATACAAGGTATTTCGTCTTGTCCTCATTTACCGCTAAACCCATCAGTTCTGACTGCCTCTCAATCTCTGAAAACGCCCTGCTTACCGCCCGTTCGTTTTTGCCGATGATGTCGATATCATCGGCATATGCGAGTAGCATTAGATCTTTATAAATAAAGGCGCCCGTTCTGTTGGCATGTGGGCACCGGCGCAGTATATATTCCATCAGTAGATTGAAGAAGTCACACGATAAGGTATCGCCCTGCCTAAAACCTCTCTTGGTATCAAATGGTTCGGAAAGGTTCTTTCCTATTTTGACGGAGCTTTGTGTACTTCTCAACGTCATCATGCAAAGACGAACGTACTTTGCTGGTATACCAAGGGTAGACAAGGCTTCAAAAAACCTTGACCTTATCGGCGTGTCGAAGGCTGATTTATAATCAACAAATAGATGGTGTGTGTTGATGCCTCTCTCATAGGTCTTCTCCAGGATTTGTCGTAATGTGAATATCTGGTCTGTGGTGGATTTACCAGGTCTAAAGCCACACTGATAAGGTCCAATCAGTGTGTTAATAAGCGGCTTAAGACGTTCACAAATAATGCGCGACAGAACCTTATATGCAATGGGAAGGAGACTGATCCCGCGGTAGTTGGCGCAAACTGCAGGGTCTCCTTTTTTAAAGATTGGGCATAGAACACTTAAATTCCAATCGTCGGGCATGCTTTCGTCAACCCATATACGGCAAAGAAGTTGGTGCATGCACCTTACCAATTCTTCCCCTCCAGCCTTGAACAATTCAGCGGGCAGCTCATCAGCGCCTGGTGATTTATTGTTCTTTAGCCTTTGTATGGCTAAACAGACTTCCTGTTGGGTCGGCGGGTCTATCTCTATGTTGTCGATTGGTGGCATCGCTACTTCTCTAGAGGCGGCATCATGTTCGTCATCGCCTCCCAGTAGGTTGGAGAAGTAGCTTCTCCATTTGTTAAGCGCCACTTGCGGATCGGTGACCAGATTCCCGTGTTCGTCTTTGCATTGTGCGACTCTGGGCTTAAAACCTTCTGTTAGTTGCTTAATTTTTTGGTAAAATTTTCGAGTCTCACTCATGCCGAATAACATCTCGACTTCCTCGCGCATGCGCCTTTCCTGCTCGCTCTTTTTCCTTCTAAAGAGGCGCTTCCGCTCTTTCTTTTTCTCCCGATATCGCTCCTTAACAGCCCGCGTTGCTCCCGACTGCAGAGTTCTCCTGTAGGCTGCGTCTTTTTCTGCAGTAGCAAGTCGGCACTCCTCATCGTACCAAGACCGCCTTCGAGGGGACTCGGAGTACCCGAGTATCTCCTTGGCAGCAGTACTCATGGAGTGTGATATACGATTCCACTGTTCGCATATATCGGAAGAAGATGGGGAGGTTTCCCTGAGCAGTTGGGCGAGTTTGGCTTTGTAGGCTTCAGAGGTCCCTTGTGATTGCAGCTTCTCGACGTTTAGCTTTCGATGTGTGCCAGAGCGTGAGGCGTGTGCCACACTGAGCCGCGTGCGTACCTTGGCTGCAACCAGGCAGTGATCCGAGTCTATGTTGGCTCCTCGAATCGCACGCACGTCTAGTACACTAGATGAGTGCCTTCCGTCGATCACAACGTGATCAAATCTGATTTCACCGGTAGTACTTGTCGATAAAAAGAACGGGGAAAAACGAGTATGCTGCGATTATCGGGATTTGAATGAAAAGATAATTCGGGATAATTTCCCAACGGGAAACATGGATTGTGTGATAGAAAAGTTGCAAGGTAAAAAGGTAAAAGGTAAAACTGGCTATACAGCTCCTCAACGGGGCCAAGCCAAGCTTCTCTCAATCTCTTGGCGTGTGTGCTTTAAATTTTTCGCACAAGAGAAAGGGACCTACAGTTTAACGCCGGATCCGAACGGCAAAGTTTGAGAAATTGCTTTTTCATGGCTAGTTACTTCACAGCTGGCGCCACTCAGCTGGTGAAGGTGACCGTATGTGTAAAAGCTAATTTCTAAAGAAAGAAAAAAACTTTTATTATTAGATGTTCAGAGGCGGGATCGAACCCACGACCTCCCGCCCAGCAGTCCAGCACACTAACCACTGGGCCACAGACGGCCAAAAGTTGCAAGGAGGAAGGGTTTTTACTACTCTAGATTTGAGAAATGGGTTCTTCCATGTCCCTGTCTCTCCAGAATCTCAGAAATACACATCCTTTGTTACTCAGAGTGGCCAATACGAGCTTTTGTATGTACCTTTCGGTATCTCAAACTCTCCAGCTGTGTTTACCAGATTTATCATGGCGGTTTTGCGTGATTTGGTTAGAAATGGTGATGCTGTTGTGTATATGGATGATGTAATAATTCAGCAAAGATGTGGAAGAGGGCTTATTGAAGTTGAAAAGAGTTTTGGATGTGGCAGCGGAAAATGGCTTGCGCATTAATTGGAGCAAGTGTCAGATTTTGAAAAAGAAAGTTCAATTTTTGGGGTACATTGTCGAAAATGGTACTATCAAGCCAGGTGAGGAGAAAAACGAAAGTAGTGGCTGAGTTTCCGATTCTTCGAGACAAAAAGGGTATTCAGCGATTTCTGGGATTGACGTCATACTTTCGAAGATTTGTAGGAGTTATGCTGTTATTGGAAAAGCTTTGTCGGATCTTTTACGTAAGGAATCGAAATTCGAGTTTAAAGAGAAACAGCTAAATGCATTTGAAAGCTTGAAAGCAGCGTTGATTAGTGGGCCAGTGTTAAAGTTATACAATCCGTCATTGGAAACAGAGATACACACAGATGCTTCCAAATTTGGATTTGGTGCTGTGTTGTTGCAGAGGGATCCAGATGACAATATGTTGCATCCGGTACTCTATATGAGTCGCAAAACTAAACCTTGCGAAGAGAAATATCACTCATATGAGCTTGAAGTTATGGCAGTGATAGGGGCTTTGACAAAGTGGCGCGTTAATGTTCTTGGAAGGAAACTTAAAGTTGTTACTGATTGTAACGCCTTTGCAATGACCATGAAGAAGAAGGAGATACCATTAAGAGTGTCACGTTGGGCGATGTATCTCCAGGACTTTGGTTGTCGAATAGAGCACAGATCAGGTTCAAAAATGCGGCATGTAGTAGATGCATTGAGCAGAGTGTCATGCAATGTGGTAACTGAAAGTGTGTTGCATCGTTTGAAAGAGGCTCAGTTATTAGATGATTGGACTAGGGTGGTCAGAAGCGTTGTTGAAAGTAAAGGATATGAAGATTATTTCATATCGAACGAGATTTTGTTCAAAGATCCCAACAAGGACCTGATTGTTGTTCCATCGCTTATGGAGAATGAAATAATCCAGATTGCTCATAAGCAGGGTCATTTTTCTGCCAAAAGAACACAAGAGTTGGTTGAAAAATCGTATTTTATCCCAAAACTTAAGGAAAAGGTAGCGCGAGTTGTTGGTAGTTGGTAGTTGTGTTGAGTGTATTCTTGTGAATGCGAAGACCGGTAGACGAGAAGGCTTTTTGACACCAATTGATAAGGGTGATAAACCTTTGGTTACATACCATGTGGATCATGTCGGACCCATGGATCAGACCAAAAAGCGATATAATCACATATTCGTTATTGTGGATGGCTTTTCTAAGTATGTGTGGTTGTATCCGACACGTAGCACTGAGGTTGAAGAAGTCATCAATTGTTTGGAGCGTCAGGCGGTTAATTTTGGAAACCCATACAGGATTGTCTCAGGTAGGGGAGCAGCGTTCACGGCGAATTTATTTAAAGAGTATTGCGATCGGGAAAAGATCCAACATTTATTGATTGCTACTGGTGTACCTCGTGGTAATGGTCAAGTTGAGAGGATGCACAGGATAGTGGTTCCCATGCTTTCTAAGTTGAGTCAGGAAAATCCAGGGTGTTGGTAAAAGCACGTAGGCAGGGTACAGCAAGTTATAAATAACACAGCCGAGGCGTACTAAAGTATCGCCATTTAAGCTACTAACCGGAGTTGACATGCGTATCTCAGGTGACGCAGAGCTTAAGGAACTAGTTTAGCAATGTCTTATTTCAGAGCTAGATGATGAGCGCGAACAGTTGCGCAAAGAAGCAAGAGAAAGCATTCAGAAAATACAAAAAGAAAATAAGAGGTCGTTTGATGCCAAGACAAAGGCCGAAATGAAGTTTAAGATCAACGACTTAGTGGCCATTAAACGAACACAGTTCGGTACGGGGTTAAAACTAAAAGGGAAGTATCTTGGGCACAAGATCAATAAGCACGGCCGGTACGATGTTGAAAAGGTAGGGTATGGAGAAGGTCCGAACAAAACATCAACGGTGGCCGAATTTACGAAGGCATTCGGGGCGAATCCTACGTCAGGAGGGCCGAATGTAGGAAATGGTACAGGAGAGACTAGGATTAACAAGAATACAAGAAGCGGTCACACTTATTAATCCGCTCTCTCTCTCTCTCTCTTCGTTAATATGTGTGTGTGAGTGAAACTGCAGCGCGGGCAATGCGACGTAGCTAGTCAGTCGATGCCGGAATCTCAAGAGCGAAACATAATTGAAATTGTCAAGCAAAGTTTAAGTTATAATCATCCAATATTTGTTAATCTTAAGCAATTCAGTGAATAAACAATAATCTCATTTAAAACAATCGTGTCTTCAATCTTTGGAAAAGAGGCACCCAAAAATGCATATGATTAAAGGGTCATGAGATTCGAAATTAGATCTACTTATATTAAAGAAAATTGGCCGGAACGTCTTGTAGGTCTTCGTGGGATCGAAAAATTAATTTGGCTCAGTAGAAAACAAGAGTCAATATGGCCATTTATTAGCTTATGAAGGAACATAACTCCAGGACAGAATTTACGATCTTGTAAGGACGGTAGACTTAATAGACGGAGTCTGTCCACATACGATGGCAGGCGACGGTGTTGTTCCCAGTTAAGTCCACGTAAGGCAAACAGGAGAAATTGCTTCTGCACCGACTCAATAAGGCCCTGGTATGTTGCATACTGTGGTGACCATACGCATGAGCAGTACTCAAGTATAGGTCGGACAAGTGAGATGTAAAGAAGCTTAATGGTGTATGGGTCATCAAATTCCTTAGACCAACGTTTAACAAAAGCAAACACCCACTTGGCTTTCCTAACGATAGTCCCAATGTGATCGGAAAAGTTCATATTGTGGGCAAATAATACACCAAGGTCTGTTACCGCGTGTATCCGCTTGAGATTGTGCGGGCCATGAGAATAGTTGCCCATAAATGGGGCAGAGCGATAAAAAGACATGACCCTACATTTAGAATGATTAAGGTGCAGCAAGTTGTTGATGCACCAGGATTGAAGGTGGTTAATGTCATTCTGTAAAAGACAATGTGAATCGGCGTCAGTTAGCTGCATACAAATTTTAACATCGTATGCATACATCATCAAAAGACTTTCTGTGTACGGTTTGCCAAGTACATTGAAATCCAATTGACCAAGAAGTTGGGAAAACCTAAAAGTGATAATTTCTTAAAGAGCAAAAGGTGATTCACTGAATCAAATGCCTTGCTAAAATCTGTGAATATAACATCCGACTGATTTTTCAGCTTGAATCCATCCCTAATTAATGAAGCTGCAGATTGGTCGATGTAGACCGGCGCTTCATAAACCCGTGCTATGATGAAGACATAAGAGAGCAACACACTTTTTTATGAAGTGTTATAATAAAGGATTCCTTCCAGATATCAGGAAAAAAACTGTGGTGTAGAGATAATTGGAAAATTTTAGAAAGAGGTTCGCATAAAGCATTTGCACAATTCTAAAGAACACAGCTAGGAACCTCGTCTGGACCAGAAGAAAATGAGGTTTTTACGAGTTTAAGATATTCCAACACGGTGCTTTCATCAACGACTGGCATACAAATGCCTGCTGAGTGCGGAATGGAATAAGGGTAATGAGTTGAAGTATTATAAACATAAGAAGAGTATGTTTTTTTTGGAAAAAATCAGCGAATAAGTTGGATATATCAGCATCGTTGCATGCAGTGGTAGTGTTATACCGAAGAGAGGGAGGAAAAGCAGAGGTCTTACGCTTAGAGTTCACAAATGAAAAGAATTGCTTAGGGTTTTTTTTAATTTCGTTTTTACACCTATACAGGTAATTTTGATAGCATTCGGAATTGTGATTGAGAAAGTCCGACTGAGCGGCTAATTATCGGGAATGATCGACTAGTTGCCCAGTCGTTTTGTATTTTTTATGTAGTCTGTTTTTCACATTCTTGAGATTAGACAATCTGCGAGTGAACCAGAGTGGCTTGCGATGTACTACGGATAATGAGGAACAAGGTACGTGCAAGTCGAAAGCGAGATTGAGCGAGCGGTAAAACAAGTTGAATTTGACAGAAGGCCTGGCATCAGAATATAGAAAGGACCAATCAACCTGCGAAAGATGTTGCTTTAGCTCCATAAAGTTGGCTTTACGGAAAAGGCGAATTGATCTAGGGCCAAGCTCAGATGCTGTCACAAAAGAGGTAGAGATCTCCAACACTACCTCCAGAGTTGGGTGATAGGCATCTTCAGGGGTAGAAAGAGGGTCGATTCTACTGACCCAAGGGTTAGAGAACTCTGAGGCAAATACTAAATCTAGAAGCTTGCCATTGCTGTTATAAATAGAATTAACTTGACCCAAAGAAAGATCTATGATACCATGGATAAAGTCGTGCGGACTCGTTGGGATTAAAATATTGGAGTCATCTAGTGGCATCCAGGCCAGACTGGGCAGATTAAAATCGCCTAAAACGACATAGTGGTCATTATCTCTAAGATGTGATTGTATGGTACATATTGCAGATAAATGTTGCATATATGTACTGATGTCTGATCGAGGAGGAATGTAAGAGCAAGAAACGTAAATATTAAAATCGTGAAATGTTATTCGGATAGACACGAATTCCATGTTATTGTATGTAATGTAATTATTTCGGAAGAATGAGTTGCTTTAACGGCAATAAGAACGACACCGCCAAGACGTGTAGAACGATACCATCGGTGAACGAAATAGTCGTTAGTAGTGGAAAAGCAATAACATTGGCATCAAAGGAGACAGTTAGTTTACAATCTATTAGCTTACCAATAGACTGCGGACATTCTGATAGTGAATGATAAAGGCTGAAGTCAGTTTTTTGACAGATTAGAGGCAGATGAACGGAGCTTATTAGTATTGGTGTTGGACTTGCCAGTGTACTCACTAACAATTGTATGCTCTGGCCAAAGAGAAGGCTCAAGTATTCTAGTGAACAGGTGTGAGAAATGGTTATTCCCCACAAGCAGTAGGGCATAGTGGAAGGGGAAAGAGGCGAGCGAAAGGGGAAGTGCGGCGAATTCGCCTCAGCAAAGGGGAATCAAGGCAGATTCAGAGCAAAGGGGAAATGAATGGGAGGCCATGGAAGCAGCAGCACGATGGACGGCGGACGGCGCAGTGACAAATCGAAGGATCCGTTAAGTTGGAGCAAAAGGATATCTGTCGCAGTCGCACCAACGCGATGAAGCGGCAATATCACTGGCCGAAGCCAGAATACGCTGTTGCTAGGCAGAGGAAAGTGCCGTATGGAAGGTTTTGGAGTCTCGAATGTTCTAGAAGCAGACAAGGAGACATCAGGAGACAGCCCAGGAGGGCTATATAAGGCGTCGCTGGCGGCATAGGAGTCAGTCAGTGTGAAACGAGGATTAAGCGAGTGCGGAACGTATCGATAAAGTTGAAGTGCGGCAAATCGTAGTACCCAAGAGTACTAAAGACGTGGAATCGAGTGCGGAATCCTTAAACAGGATACGGAATAGTCCTTGTGCAAGGACTTCGGCAGGATAAGGCAGGTCCTGGTGCAAGTACCAGGTCTCGAGTAGTGAAAAGGAAGCTGAGTGCAAGTAGAGCCTGCGAGTCGAACGTTGATTCGACGTGGAAGGCGAATCTACTATCCAGCGCATCCTTTGTAGTCCTTGAAGGACACCAGTAGGGCAGTACGTAGGAGGTTGAGCGTAATAGGCGAGCCTGCGAGTCAAGCGATCGCTTAGGCGTGCACGGCGTGTCCTTAGCCAACGAAATCCTGCGATAACGGCGATCAGCCGGATAGGAGGCGTACCTTGCGGCTTGGCAAGGATACCTCAGATAGGCATAAACAATTGTTAACTAAGCTAAGTGAATTACGAGAGAAAGTGAATAATAAAGTGAACCGCGTCGCTGGTGCATAATAGAATAAAGAATCGCAACTGTCTTATTATTGCAAGTCCAATATAAATTTGTTGGAACGATCCTCGACAACCCTGAGCATAGCCTGCATTGGTTTTCGGGTCACAAAGGACTCGTTACAACTGGCGCCCAACGTGGTCTTGTCAATAATAAGTCAAAAAAGGGTTCTAATAAAAACAAAAAAGTGCAAAATGGGGAGATCCTGGATATATTACCTCAAAAAAGGAAGACCTAATTCAGCACGCAGAAGAATTCGGCATCGAATTAACCGGCAACATGGACAACATGAGGAAACAATTCGGGGAATGGATAAGCAACAACGAAACGGACCCGGAATGGAGGGATAAGATTCAAACTATGGCGGAAGTATATGGTAAGTCACCGTTACCAAAACCTGTGTTAGGATTGATACCACCCAAGACAGACACAAACCTAGAAGAGCTCTCAATTCCGTTTATGTCAGGGACAATGCCAGTAGCTGGAGGGACAAATCAAGACAAAACGAAAAAAGTACCCAAGACTCCAATCGTTGACACAAGCGAGTACGCAAAAGTTGCCAAACAAGTTAGGGAATGGGCTTTCAGGTTCGACGGAATTGCAAAACCTCTGGAGTTTTTAGAGCAGGTGGAGTGGTCGGCACAAATGTATGGCCTCAACCTCGACATGATACCACGGGCCATGCCGGAATTACTCAAAGACAAGGCACTAAATTGGTATCTGGCAAACCACAAGAACTGGAAAAAATGGAAAGAGTTTGAAGAGAGTTTCAAGGCATATTTTCTACCGCGAGGCTATTTTGGCAAACTAGCCGAAAAAGTTCGCCAAAGAAAGCAACATTGGAACGAAGCATTTAAAGACTATATGTTAGAAATGCAAACTCTAATGAGACCGTTACAGTGTAACGAAACTGAGCAACTGGAAATAATCGGAGAAAATTGTACACCGGATCTGAGAGCGTTTGTACGCCCACATCGGATCAAAAATTTGGAATGCCTGATGCAATTGGCAGACGAATTCGAAGCACTGGAAAGGGACAGGGAGATATTTAGGCAAGAGAGTCAAGCAGAACGGGCCAGATCACTACCCATGGCCGCCCCAAGGAGATCAATGGGAGAAGACATATGCAGAAGATGTCAAGATCATGACAGACATACCGCTAACAGAGGCTCCCAAGCCCAACAACGCGCTGGTCCCGAACAAGTTGGAAATGGAAACTTCGTGCAAAACCCAACACAGGCGTGCCGCAGATGTGGACAATCAGGACATTGGGCGCGAGAATGCTCCAATCGTAGACTGATATTCTGCTGGCAGTGTGGTAGGGTGGGGGTGAGAACATGGGAGTGCTGTCGGCAATCGGGAAATGCTCAGCGACCTCAGCCTCCGAGGGGCGAGCAGAGGTCGCCCGAGTCTGCCTCTCAACATTAATCGGAAGCTTGCAAGAAGAAGAAAACCAGTTGTCGGCGTGGGTGTTGATTGGGGGAGAGAAAATAAAGGCCACAATCGACACGGGGGCTACAGGAAGCTTCGTGAGTCAGGAGTTATGCGACAAGTTGGAGGCAGTGGGCACAAGAAAACCCACAAAGAAGCAAGTACGATTGGCAGACGGTAGAAACGCAGAAATCGGGACGCAATTAAGCGTAACAATTTCATTCGGCAATCAATGTACAACCATCGACTTGATGATTTTACCAGGCGTAATCGATCATCTGGTATTAGGCTGGAATTTCTTGCAAGGAGTAGGAGCAGAGCTGACATGCGCAGGACATAGAGTGGTCATACCAGCTCGAAGCCGCAGGAACGGATGGTTGGAGGAGAAATTGTCAGTGGCAGTCGAGACGGAATTAAAGGAAGAGCGTAACTTAGAAATCGAACAATTTCTCGAAAAGGAGTTAGCAGAATTGGCAGAATTAAAAGGTCCTTCAAACATAGCAGTGCACAGGATCACCATGAAGGACGATAGACCGGTTAAACAAAGATACTATCCCAAAAATCCTAAAATGCAGGAGGAGATAAACAGAAAAGTTGACGAACTACTGGAGATGGGATGCATAGAGCCATCCAACAGTCCATATAGTTCACCAGTAGTCATGGTCAAGAAGAAGAAAACGGGAAAATGGAGATTCTGCGTGGACTTCAGGACAGTCAACGAAAAATCAGTAAAGGATGCATATCCTATGCCAAGGATCAACTACATCTTAGATCAGCTGAAGGAGGCGTGTTATATAAGCAGTCTAGATTTGAAAGACGGATATTGGCAGATACCGTTGGAGGAAAGTAGTAGACCAATGACGGCGTTTACTGTTCCAGGAAAAGGCTTATTCCAATGGAAAGTGATGCCATTCGGATTACACTCCGCATCCGCAACATTCCAGAGAGCACTCGACCAAGTAATCGGCCCGGAAATGATGCCACACGCATTCGCATACCAGGATGACATCATAGTGATAGGTCGAACTCTGGAGGAACATATGGCAAACTTGAAAGAAGTATTCCGACGTTTGAAAAGGGCGAATCTCCGGATAAACGCAGACAAATGTCAATTTTTTAGAAAGGAATTGCAGTATTTGGGGCATCGGATAACGGGACAAGGTATATGCACGGATCCAGAAAAGGTGGCGGCGATCGCCGAACTAAAACCACCGGCCAACGTGAAGGAACTACGGCAATACCTAGGCGTCGCTTCGTGGTATAGAAGATTTGTACCAGATTTCGCAACAATGGTTCAACCATTACATTCTTTACTGAAGAAAAAGGTCAAATGGGTATGGACTGATGAGCATCAAAAGGCATTCGATCTAGTCAAGAATAAGCTAACGGCAGATCCGGTCCTGACATGTCCTGATTTTGAACGAATGTTCATACTTCAGACAGATGCGAGTGACTATGGTATCGGGGCCGTTCTAACCCAAGAAACAGAAGAGGGCGAAAAGGTCATATCATACTCAAGCAGAACACTAAATCAGGCAGAGAAAAACTATTCTGCCACAGAGAAAGAATGCTTGGCAATAGTTTGGGCTGTCAGACGGTTAAAGCCATACTTAGAAGGATACCATTTTAGGGTAGTCACCGATCATATGGCTCTAAAATGGCTCAACAGCATAGAGAGTCCTTCAGGCAGAATAGCCAGATGGGCGTTAGAGTTGCAACAATATGATTTCGAAATCGCGTATCGAAAGGGTCAATTGAACGTTGTAGCGGATGCGCTATCAAGACAACCGCTAGAAACGTGTAGAAGAGCCAAAGGAATAGAACCGGAAGAGATTTATAACGACAACTGCGAATGGATAAAGGAAATGACGATAAAGGTACAAAACAATCCCCAAAAATTCCCTGATTATATGGCAGAAGGTGGAAATTTGTACCGTCATATCCCCCATAGGGCTGGGAACGAAGACGTAGTTTCGTGGAAACTATGTGTTCCCACAGGGTCAAGAGGAAGAGTCTTAAAAGAAAACCATGACTCGGCGGCGGCTGGGCACACAGGATCAAGAAGAACTATTGCAAGAATAGCGGCAAGATATTATTGGCCAGGTATGCACAGAGACGTGCGGAGGTACGTAAACAAGTGCGAAACGTGCCAAAAGTATAAGCCAAGCCAACTACAAGCAGCAGGCAAAATGCTTACTCAGGTCCCCGAGGAACCATGGGCGACGGTATGCGCAGATTTTGTTGGTCCTCTCCCACGATCTAAACACGGAAATACCATGCTTTTAGTTCTCATAGATCGGTTTTCGAAATGGACAGAACTGATCCCGATGAGAAAAGCAACAGCGGAATCATTAAAGAAGGCGTTCAGAGAAAGGATTCTGTCAAGATTTGGGGTGCCAAAGGTTGTGATTACAGATAATGGAGTCCAATTCACTAGTCGGATTTTTTAAAAGATTCCTAGAGGACATCGGAGCAAAACAGCAGTTCACAGCTCCATACACCCCACAAGAAAATCCAACAGAGCGAGCGAATAGAACCGTTAAAACAATGATTGCACAATTCGCGGGAGAAGACCAAAGAACATGGGACGAGAAATGGCCAGAGATAATGTTAGCCGTAAACTCGAGTGTAACTGAGTCTACTGGATACTCACCAACCTTCATTACACAGGGAAGAGAGCCACGTCTCCCGAAAGCCCTATACGATGAAGTAACATTAGGAATCGGACAAGAAACGCAAAATCCGAATGAAAACGCGACAAAATTGCGAGAATTATTCGAGGTAATTAGAAGGAACCTAGAAAAGGCGGCCCAGGATCAAGCGAGATACTACAATCTGAGACGACGCCCATGGAAGCCGGAAATAGGACAAATAGTATGGGTTAAAGAGCACAACTTATCAAAGGCAGTGGAAGGATTTGCTGCAAAGCTAGCACCCAGGTATGGGGGACCTTATGTGATCATCGGATTCACATCACCAGTAATATGCAAGCTGAGGCATAAGAAGGACCAGAGAGAACGTACAGCTCATGTAAGTGAGTTAAAACCACAGGCCGAGGAGATTCAGAACGACGATTGACGATTGTCAATGATAAAAGTTCACTACAGCAAAAGATAAACTGATGGTTTCAGTCAAAAGGGAGAAAACTGATGGTTTCAGTCAAAAGGGAGAAAACTGATGAGTTTCAGTTAAAACGGAGAAGAGCTGATGGTTTCAGTTCGAAGTTAAAATAAAACTGATGATTTTTCAGTTATAAGGTACACCCTATGGATAATGCAAAGAAGTCTTTATAAAATGCATGAACAGAGGATTTTCAGAATAAGGTCCACCCTAACTAAAATGTACCCCTTACTGGTTGATATGCAGCGAAACGCGGCGAATTAACCAAGAAGGGGAAATGAAAGGGGCATGCATGAGGGAAAGAGATAGACAGAGAAGGATGGCAATGCAACCAACTCCAGTTAGGATTACTCTCTGGCTAAGATTCCATGATGGCCGCTGTAATCCTAACGGAATTGGCCAAAGCTCCAAAGGCCTATAAAGGAGCCCTCAAAGGGTGTTAGAGGCACATTTGGCGATAAAATATGGTGAGAACAGCACAAAACGACGGAAGCCCACCATCGAGGAGCATGGCCAGGAGGGGTCGCGGCTTCAGACCAGGAGGGGCAAGAAGGCTGGCCAACGGGAGGCGGAACTTGCCGTTCGCCCGTATGGGAGCAGCGCGAAGGCCGAGGAGGAGCCCATCACCGATCCTAGAGATCATGGCGTCCCCCCTCATCTCCCCAATCCCATCCCCGCAACGCCTCGGGACGTGGAGCACCACATCTGAGGAGAGTGGGGTGGAAAGCGTCGATTGGGAGCGGGAGTTTGGGGTGGTGGAACCACTGGTGGATGAGAGGTCGCCGTACCAAGCGCTACGCAGCCCATCACCGCTCTGGGTACCGGCCAGACCGCCCACACCGCGCCCAGCGACCGAGATAGTAAATATCTCGGACTCGGAGGGAGAGGCAGAGCAGGGGAAGGAGAGCCCGGACCAGGCAGAGCATCAGAAGCGCAGTCCACATCCGTGGCAACGATGGCAATCGCTGGAGGTCGAGGGCTGGCCACGAGAGGCACTAGTGGTGCTCCTTGCCCGTAAGGGTAAGTCGCAACAAAGGTGGTCCCACATATTGTGGGTGGGGGCCACTCGGTACCGCCTGAGAACGCGAGGAGGCAAAGGCGAGGTGTGGGTGGAGGCAGGGCCTTGTTAAAAACAAAAATAAATAATAATAAAACAACCCACAATGTGAACAAGAAAAAAAAGGTCATATTTATTGGGAAAACATATAAACACCAGGGACACACACACACACACGAACATGCACGGGAGACACACGGACTAGTAAGGGTGGGAAAGTAAAAAGCCAATGAACACACATATAAATAAACCCCACAAATGGTGGGAACAAAGTGATCTCGCGAACACGGAACACACAGTGACACCAACAAGAAGGGGTGGGTGGACGCACACACACAAGCACGACATGAGTTAAAATTGTACATAAAACTCAGAAATGGGAAAAAACACACACACACACAGATAACAGCAGTATTCGAGAAAAAAATTTTAGGCAGGGCATGGGCACGCAGGCTGGCCGACACAGGGGCATGGAGACGGAGGGGGCATCGTCGGCGGCAGCGCAGCCGCAGTCGACAGAGGGTCACACCTGTTGAAAGAAAGGAGAAAGGGGGAAATGAACAAGAAAGGAAAATAAAAATAGAAGAAAGTTCTTACCTGGTCCAAAACAGAAATCCATGCGCAGTCGAAGATGGGAGATCAGCGATTGGCTGGTAATCGATTAATATCGAGATCGGTGAAGAGTAACGATGGATAATTGGGGCGGGAAATTTAAAAGGGGACAATGTAAACGGAAATGGGACATTTCCGCTTCCCGAAGAAAGAGGGGAGTGTGAGGAATGGTTATTCCCCACAAGCAGCAGGGCATAGTGGAAGGGGAAAGACGGCGAGCGAAAGGGGAAGTGCGGCGAATTCGCCTCAGCAAAGGGGAATCAAGGCAGATTCAGAGCAAAGGGGAAATGAATGGGAGGCCATGGAAGCAGCAGCACGATGGACGGCGGACGGCGCAGTGACAAATCGAAGGATCCGTTAAGTTGGAGCAAAAGGATATCTGTCGCAGTCGCACCAACGCGATGAAGCGGCAATATCACTGGCCGAAGCCAGAATACGCTGTTGCTAGGCAGAGGAAAGTGCCGTATGGAAGGTTTTGGAGTCTCGAATGTTCTAGAAGCAGACAAGGAGACATCAGGAGACAGCCCAGGAGGGCTATATAAGGCGTCGCTGGCGGCATAGGAGTCAGTCAGTGTGAAACGAGGAGTAAGCGAGTGCGGAACGTATCGATAAAGTTGAAGTGCGGCAAATCGTAGTACCCAAGAGTACTAAAGACGTGGAATCGAGTGCGGAATCCTTAAACAGGATACGGAATAGTTCTTGTGCAAGGACTTCGGCAGAATAAGGCAGGTCCTGGTGCAAGTACCAGGTCTCGAGTAGTGAAAAGGAAGCTGAGTGCAAGTAGAGCCTGCGAGTCGAACGTTGATTCGACGTGGAAGGCGAATCTACTATCCAGCGCATCCTTTGTAGTCCTTGAAGGACACCAGTAGGGGGCAGTACGTAGGAGGTTGAGCGTAATAGGCGAGCCTGCGAGTCAAAAACATAAACAATTGTTAACAAAGCTAAGTGAATTACGAGAGAAAGTGAATAATAAAGTGAACCGCGTCGCTGGTGCATAATGGAATAAAGAATCGCAACTGTCTTATTATTGCAGGTCCAATATAAATTTGTTTGAACGATCCTCGACAGCCCTGAGCATAGCCTGCATTGGTTTTCGGGTCAAAAGGACGCGTTACACAGGGATTCTGAGATTTCAACCTTAAAAGAAGACATCCTTCGCTTCTTCTTAAAGACGAACTTAGTGACGGTGAATTCGGTGACAGAAGTGTTCAACCTGTGGCTTAGGTGGAGTTTAACATCGTTTGCGGTTGCGTTTGGGTTTAAACATGAGACAAATATGGCTTTTAGGGGAGCGACGCCAGATATTGGCATTGGTTGTCTTGGCGCAACACCCGATATAGGGTTTCCAGATGTTCCAGTCAAGCCATTGTTGGATAGAGGGGTAGTACTCTCGGCGGCATAATCGTGATAACGTCAGATAGATTACCAGCGGTTCCAGATGCATTATCCAATGCATTATCCAAGTTACAGTTGGATGGTGGAAGTTGCTCACTAATCGGCGCGATCGTGATAGCACCAAATGAGCCTGCAACAGCACTGGTAGCAGAAGCAGGATTAGGGGGTACAATTGCCAATGCATTCTCCAAAGTAGCCGAAGCGAGCTTCCCAAACGTGAGAGGAAGACCATCGGCAGGCACGACAGTTGACGAGCGGCTACAGACTGTTGCGGTGGGTCAACAGAAGCTACGGTGCTAGAAGTTGAAGCTGGTTCATGATCTTCCGCAGGGCTAAATTGCATAAGGGCGGTGGGATCTGAAACTAACAAGCTATTATTAGAAAGGAGAGTTTGGGTCTTTTTCCTTTTTGGCGAGGCACTTAGCACTTTAAGACTCGTGAAGTTAGATTGTGCAGTCAAAAATCTTGAATGTAATTCCTGAAATCCGGAGAACAGGAACTGAAATTCCGAGTTTGTTTGCCTTATGAACGCCTTCATTTCCGATTCGAGGTGCTTGCAGCTTGAGCAAATCCAGGTAAGACCAATGTCTTCCTTTAAGAGGCCCGCAATTTGAGTCCCGACAAGCCCAAAATTGGCACAACCGTAATGAGCTGCATTGTCGCAGAGCCAGCAATAAACAAAAGGCTGGCGCTGCGTGATTTTATGATTAAAAACACAGTATAGAGAGCAGCAAGTACTCATTGTTTTTATACCCTGTACCCATTAAAAATGGGTAAAAGGGGATAATGAAGTTGTGCAAATGTATGTAACAGGGAGAAGGAAACATCTCCGACCCTATAAAGTATATATATTCTTGATCAGCATCAATAGCCGAGTCGATTTAGCCATGTCCGTCTGTCCGTCCGTCCATCTGTCTGTCTGTCTGTATGAACGCGTCCATCTCAGAGATGGTAAAAGATAGAGGTTAGACATGTATGGGACTAATGTTTCTTTTATCTGTACGCAGATCAAGTTTGTTTCAAATTTTGGTCACGCCCCCTCCCGCCCCGCGCAATTTGGAAAAAACGTTATATCTCCCACAGTTTTGAAGATAGACGATTCGTACTTTCTAAAGATAGTTAGTAATTAGCAAAATAAATTGCCGAAGAAATGATAAAAATCGGATGAAAGGTTCAGAAGTTATGAGCAAAAAAGCGAACCAATCCCCCCCGCCACCACCCCACCTACCCTAAAAAAATGTTGCATACTTTTCTAGTTGTATTCGTCGCATCGGTTCACGCTAGAGCTTTTTGGAAAGCTCTTTTCAGGCGCTAACACGTGTTTGATTTATTGTTGTTTGTTTTTAGTCGTTCGTGAGTTATAGCGTCGCAAAAACATGGAGCAAAATAAAGAGAAAATACGGCATATTTTACAGTACTACTACGATGAAGGCAAAAATGCAGCTCATGCTGCCAATAACAATTGTGCAGTTTATGGACCCGATACAGTTTCCATTTCCACCGCACAACGATGGTTTCAACGTTTTCGTTCTGGTGCAGAGGTGATCGAAGATGCGCCACGGTCCGGAAGGCCTGTCGTCGAAAATTGCGATAAAATCGCTGAATTGATCGAAAGAGACCGGCATAGTAGCAGCCGTAGCATCGGCCAAGAGCTGGGCATGAGTCATCAAACCGTTATAAACTATTTGAAGAAGCTTGGTTTCAAAAAGAAGCTCGATGTATGGGTGCCACACGACTTGACGCAAAAAAACATTTTTGCCCGTATGGATGCATGCGAATCGCTTCTGAATCGCAACAAAATCGAACCGTTTTTGAAGCGGATGGTGACTGGCGATGAAAAGTGGGTCACTTACGACAACGTGAAGCGCAAACGGTCGTGGTCGAAAAGCGGTGAAGCTGCCCAGACGGTGGCCAATCCTGGATTGACGGCCAGGAAGGTTCTTCTGTGTGTTTGGTGGGATTGGCAGGGAATCATCCACTATGAGCTGCTCCCCTATGGCCAAACGCTCAATTCGGAAGAGGCCATCTTTGATCAACAGAGGCCGAATTGTCTTCCATCAGGACAACGCCAGGCCACACACATCTTTGGTGACGCGCCAGAAGCTCCGGGAGCTTCTTTTGGGAGGTTCTTTTTGCATAAACCGTATAGTTCGGATCTCGCAACAAGTGATTACCACCTATTTCTGTCCATGGCGAACGAGCTTGGTAGTCGGAAGTTGGCCACAAGAGAGTGAAAATTGGCTCTCCGAGTTTTTTGCCAATATGGAAGCGAGCTTCTATAAGAGGGGCATTATGAAGTTGGCATCTCGTTGGGAACTCGTCATCGAACAAAACGGCGCATATTTGACTTAAATCGCATTATTATAACCAATTTTATGAACAATTGAAAATTCAATAAAAATACCGCAAGACTTTTTTGACAACCTTATATGTAAGTATGTGTGTGTAGCCACAGACCGAAGTTTAGCGACGAGCCAACGCCGCTGCCGCTGATGTTAAGCTAGCTAACTAACGAACGCAGATGGCCGAGCAAGAGTTCCCTCCACATTTCTCCCACTTCCAAAACAAAATACCGCCCACACCCCATTCACATCCCACCCACATCCCATCCACTTCCCAATGGGCACCCCAGCGGTATTTCAAACAACGGTAAATGAAAACACAAATAAATTCTCAATTTGTTCTCACAAACCGAGTTTCAAGCCAATCGTATGAAAAATATTTTATTTCATGCAGAATTTTCAGGGAAATCTCCTGCCGTTGGGTCAACTTTTCCTACATCGAAAAATCACATCTCAAACTATTTCGAATTCTATCCTCACAAACCGAGTTTGAAGCCAATCCGGTGAAAAATAATTTTATGCATGCAGAAATTTCCGGCCATTTTCCTCGTGGGCGGATTTTCCAATATCAGGAAAATACGTGTCAAACTTTTCGCGTACTATGCTTACAAACCAATTTTAGGTCAAACGGATTAAAACTAACATTTTTCCCATAAAAACATTTCCGACGCTTTTTTTACTTTTTCGGTTGGAATTTTCCAAAACTCCGTCTTAGTAAGCACTTTCACCACTACCAGTAACTCCTGTCCAAATTTCTGCTTTCTATCTCTTACCGTTTAGGCTGTGCGATGATTGCCAATCAGTGAATCAGTGAATCAGGACACTCCCTATTATATTTATGGAGATACTAGCAACTAACCCGACGCGCTTCGCTGCGCCTTCAACAGTATGCTCTTTGCTGATGGGTTTTCCCTCCGACTCCCACCCCCATCCACTCTACATCCAACTCCACCCAGTTCCCACTCACTTCCCACCCACCTTCCGCCTCCATCCCGCCCACATCCCACCCACTTCCCTCCCACTTCCCGCCCACATCATACCCACATCCCTCCCACTTCCCGCCCACATCCCACCCACTTGCCACCCACATTCCTCCCGCATCCCACCCACTTCCCGCAACATTCAACCCACTTCACAACCACTTTCCACCCACTTCCAAAACAACAAACCACTCACATCCACCCACATCCCATTCAATTCCCAGTGGGCACCCCGGCGTTATTTCCAACATAGGAAAATTTGATCACAAATGAATTTTCATTTTGATCGTACAAACCGATCTTAAAGCCAATCGGATGAAAAATAGTTGTTTTTATGCAGAATTTTCTTGGAATTTTCCGACCGTCAGGTCAAATTTTCCAACTTCGAAAAACCAAATTTCGAAATATTTCGTATTCTATCCTTACAAACCGAGTTTCAAGCCAGTCGGATGAAAAATAGCTATTTTGCATATAGAATTTTCCAGGCATTTTCACGCATAGGCGGATTTCAGACATGGCAAAATCACATTTCAAATTATTACGAATTCTGTCCTTGCAAACCGAGTTTCAAGTAAATCGGGTGAAAAATAGTTTTTTTGCATGCAGAAATTTCCGGCCATTTTCCTCGTGGACGGATTTTCCAAAATCGAGAAAACACGTGTCGAATTATTTCGCGTACTTTGTTTACAAACCAAGTTTCAAGTCAATCGGATGAAAAATAACATTTTTCTTATACAAACTTTTCCGACTCTTTTCCGACTTTTCTGGGTGGAATTTTCCAAAACCCCGTCTTAGTACGCACTTTCACCACTGACAGAAACTTCTGTCAAAATTTCAGGTTTCTATCTCTTACCGTTTAGGCTGGGCGATGATTGCCAATCAGTGAATCAGTCAGGACAATCTCTTTTATATTTATAACAGTATAGAACCAATGCACACCCACTTCCCACCCACTATCCACCCAATTCTCACCAACTTTGTACACAGTTTCCACCTACATCCCACCCACTTACCACATACTTTCCGCTCTTTATCTCAACCACTTCCCATCCACTACACCCACATTCCACCCCGCCACCCGATTTCACCAACCCGCCCACTTCCCGCCCACATCCCACCCATCTGCATCCCACTAACATACCACCCACGTCCCGCCCACATACCACCACTATCAGAAACTCCTGTGCAAATTTCAGCTTTCTATCTCTTACCTTTTAGGCTGTGCGCTGATTGCCAGTAAGTCAATCAGTCAGTGAATCAGTGAATCAGGACACTTTCTTTTATATTTATAGAGATTTGTAATTTCGCCATTTAGAGCGTATCTTCCTCCTTTGGCTCCTCTGGAATCTTCTCAACCACATTGGGATTTTTTGGTTCTTCCGCTCGCTAAGCCAAACTCCTCTCGTATGGGTTTGCAGGGGTACACATTATTTCCTTTTCTAGCGCCTTCAACTGTGCCACCAGCAGCTGGCGCTTCACCAAAAGGTAACCTTGTGGACCCCTTTCGTTTATTCCAAAAGCGGCACCGCTGGCCAAAGGGAAAAGCCATAGTAGTCGCAAAGACACCAGCTTCCCGAATACATAAGCGAAGAAGTAAAGAATGAATTGCATATAATACATGAATATTGCTCTGTAAAGCAATTTATTTGTAGAATTCGTTTTGCGAAAATAGTCGCATTGATCCGCGGGTCAACGGCGGAAGTCACTATTACTCTCTTATGGACAATAGGCTTCAGCCAAGTCGTCTTTGCACCTCCTCGTGGTGTCCTCGGGTTCGGCTAAGCAAGCGGCGACCGGGTTCTACGGGGTTACCATCGCCTTGAGCTCGGGTAAAAAATCTTTTGGTGCAGAACAAATAAATCAGCCTCGGATATCTGAACTTAACGTTCAACAATCACCTACAGCATTAAGCTTAGGTAACCAAGAGATACAAGTCAAAGGTTTACCTTCATTGGAGTACAAGTGCACTATGTGTGAGAGATCCTTTGCTTGCAACCGCGGCCAAGGCCAACACATGTCACGAACACACAAGGACAGATTTGACGAACAGAGACAACGAACGGACATAAAAGCAAGATGGAGTAACGAAGAGTTGTGGATGATGGCAAGAAAAGAAATCGAACTCACAGCGAATGGAGAAAGATTCATTAATAAGGCTCTAGTGCAATTCCTTGCACCAAGAACCGTCGACGCAATCAAGAAATATCGGCAAAGGGATATTTATAAGGGGAAAATCGAGCAGCTAAGGGGGCAAGCACCTCATATCCTGATACCTAATGAAACCCTATCCACACCGCGCCGCCCTAGTTTAAGTGAGCAAGATTTTCTGGGACTGCCATCAGAAGGAACTGTTGCTCCATCTCATTCGGACAGCGAAATCATGCGGACATTACAGAATCCCAGTTCTGTAAGATGTAGTGACCGATGGAGCGTCGATGATTTTCAGTCTATCGTAGATAGGATGCAAACATCGGGCAAAGAAGCAACCGTCCAATGCTTGTCGAATTATCTCCGGAAAATATTTCCTGATCAGAACAACCGCACAGTTCTGGCGAGAAGGAGTGTAGCAGCTCCCCGCAATAGGAGACAATGCAGAAGACAACAGTATGCTTGGGTTCAGCGTAACTGGGACAAGCATAAAGGTCGATGCATTAAGTCCTTGCTTGATGATCCTGACGAGTCGGTAATGCCCAATCAAGAGGTAATGGAAACATACTGAAAAGAGATAATGACACAGCCAAACCCCTCCTCATGCTCGGACGCTTTGTTCCACATGGAACACCAGCTAGAGAGGGCGTGGGCATCCATAACATTGGGTGAACTGAAGGCATCTAAAGTGACACTATCTTCTTCTCCTGGTCCCGATGGAATATCCCCGTCAACAGCCAGGAATAAACCGAACGGCATTATGCTTCACATAATGAACCTGATCCTCTGGTGCGGAAAACTACCAAAACTTTTCCGAATGGCTCGAATCATTTTCATTCCGAAAATGGTGAAGGCATCTTGACCGCAATACTTTCGTCCGATATCAATCCCATCGGTAATAATAAGACAACTCAATGCCATTTTGGCGTCTTGGTTAACCACTCTGGTTGACTGGGACTCACGGCAAAGAGGGTTACTACCTTCTGATGGGTGTGCCGATAACGCGACGATAGTCGACTTAATCCTGAGGGATTGCACAAGGAACATACTCGTCTTGCTACATCGCAACATTAGATGTTAGCAAAGCATTTGACTTTCTGTCTCATGCTGCGGTATTTAACACCCTTACCGCATATGGCCTCCCAAAGGGTTTTGTCAACTACGTACGAAAACTGTACGAAGGCGGTGGCACTAGTCTCAACGAAGTGGGATGGAGATCAGCGGAGTTCATACCTGCAAGAGCAGTGAAGCAGGGAGACCCGTTATCTCCCCCCTATGAAACCTGATCATTGATCGGTTGCTTAGGTCCCTACCCGAAGAGATTGGAGTCAACGTCGAAAACGCGAAGACAAACGCGTTCGCAGATAATTTAGTCCTATTTGCGACTACTCCAAAGGGTCTTCAAAAATTGTTGTATACCACGGTCGACTTCCTGTCTTCCGTTGGGCTTACCTTAAATAAAGACAAATGCTTTACAGTCAGCATTAAGGGGCAACCAAAGCAGAAGTGTACAGTGGTAGAACCGCGGGGCTTCCGCGTTGGACTGCGTACATGTTCAGCACTGAAGCGCTCGGGTGAGTGGAAGTATTTAGGCATACATTTCACTGCGGATGGGAGGACTCGTTTCAATCCTTCTAAAAACCTCGGTCCGAAGTTGGAGAGATTATCGAAGTCCCCCCTGAAGCCACAACAGAAGTTATTCGCCCTCAGAACTGTCCTCAACCGAGCACTCGCTCACCAACTAACTCTTGGGAGTGTGACGATAGGTGTTCTGAGAAAGTGTGATAAACTGGTACGAGCTGTACGAGCGAGGAAGTGGTTAGATCTTCCTTCAGACGTGTCAGTCGCATTCTTCCATGCCCCCGATACAAGTGGAGGCCTCGGTATACCATCCCTTCGTTGGACAGCTCCCATGTGGCGAGTTTCAAGATTGACAAGCATTAAGTGAAAACATCTCGAGCAATCCGAGGTGGCCAGCACCTTTCTTGAAGAAGAAAAGCGAAAGGCACGACTAGTGACTAACTGGTACGAGCTGTCATAAGGAAGTGGTTAGATCTTCCTTCAGACGTGTCAGTCGCATTCTTCCATGCCCCCGATACAAGTGGAGGCCTCGGTATACCATTCTTTCGTTGGACAGCTCCCATGTGGCGACTTTCAAGATTGACAAGCATTAAGTGGAAACATCTCGAGCAATCCGAGGTGGCCAGCACCTTTCTTGAAGATGAAAAGCGAAAGGCACGACCCAGATTATTAGAGGGTGTTAATGAACTGTTATCACGGACGAAGATAGACGAGTACTGGGCGAACAGATTGCACATTTCTGTTGATGGGAGCGGTCTCCGTGAAGCAGCTAACTTCAAGCAGCAAAACAGATGGGTCAGTCAACCCACGCGTTCCTTAACAGGGAAGGAATATTTAAACGGAATCAAACTGCGGATAAATGCCCTGCCTTCAAGGTCTCGTACCACGAGAGGAAGGCACGAATTGGCGAGGCAGTGTCTAGCAGGATGTGATGCTCCCGAAACAACAAACCACATCCTGCAAAAATGTTATCGTACGCATGGGAGGCGTATACTAAGACACAACAGCATAGTAAAGTACCTCAAGAGTGGGCTTGAAAGACGAGGCTATGTTGTCGTTGCTGACCCAAGTCTGCAAGAAAAAAGAAATTTTCAGCTAGACGGGCAGACGGAGGTAGTATCGGCCACACTTAACTGGCGTGGCATCTGGAGTGGTCAGTCGGTCAAACGGCTGATCAACCTGGATGTCATTAACGCTGGCGACAGCACTGTCATCAGTGCCAGGGTGCTAACCGGGGGGTATACTGCTTTCGACACTTCATGTATTATTGCGGATACTCCAATAAAATAACTTGAAGACAACTCTCCTTTTCAACCTGCTACCTTGGTAACATCAAAAGTAAAAACATCGCATTTAACATAAAAGGTAAGGTTTTTAGTACGTAGGCGCTGTGTGATTTCAGTGTGAAGATGTCCCATCAAACAGTGAGTCGTGCATGCTGGTAATAGCTTCAATTATATACTAGTATCTTTGAGATTTCCTCACCTTCGCGATCAAAAAAAAAAAAAATCAAAAGCCAAATGCCTCGTCATCTAATTAGTGACGCGCATGAATGGATTAACGACGGACGTGTTTTTCGATCGCTCCGCAAGTCAAAGTCGATTTGTTTTCGCCGTTTTGTTTTGGTTCCCCACGCGAGTCTCAAGTTATTTGTGTGTTCGCGGCCACAGAAGGCTCAACTTATAACGGTGGTTGCTGATAAGCATCATCGTTGAGACAAACAAACATTTTGCGGTAAATTGCGTGATTTATCGGTCAGCTCTTGTGAGTGTGCGTGCCAGCTGTACCAGCCAGCTTTTGACACTCGTGCGGTTTGTGTCGCGGATTAAGTTCCGAAAACTTCCGCTAGAGGGCGTGCGTGCGGTTTGTGTCGCGGATTCGGTTCCGGAAACCGACGACAGAGGTCGCTCGTTATGAGCGAAACTCCAACGCCAGGCGCGCTGAGCCGCTCGTCGAGCATGGCGAGCGTGATGAGCGAGGGTAGCTCGAGCAGTACCCGTCGCCGAGGAGGAAGAAGGGGTAAGAGGAGCAAGGTGCCCTCTGATGACTCGCCGCCATTGTCGTTGGCATATGGTGAGACCAAGCGGGCCGCAATTGATGCCGAGTTGCCATCGGAGCAGCATGTGTTCGCTGCCCCTGCTCCCGCTGCCCCTGCTGCCGCTGCCCCGCTGCTGCTGCTGCTGCTGCTGTTCCCCCTGCTGCTGCATCTGTAAATGCCTCAGAGCTGACTGCCGCTCTTGCCACGGTAAGAGCTGCGTCCGCCCGTGATGTGGCTGTGTGCCCCGTGGCCGATGCTCCGCGCTGCCCGGCGACTGACATAGTCGCCCAAGGCGCGTCGGCTGTCCTAGCCGAGCTGTCCGCTGTACAGCTGAGCGTCAAGGACGCAGTTTTTAGAGGCAGGATGGACGCTGAGGCTGCTCACGCGGTTCATGCGGCGATTGCGCGCTACGACGAGCTAGTCGTAGCGATGCTGCTGCGGAACTCCGCGTTGGAGATTGCCTCAAAGGTGCAGGTGCAGGCACCCCCGGCTGCTCAAACTGCTGCTGCCCCCGGTGCTGAATCGGCTGTACCCACGGCTGCCCCACGGATGAACAAGCCAGTTCAGACGTGGTCCGCTGTGGTGACCAGCCAGGACCCCGCCGTTACAGGGAAGCAGGTCGCGGAGATGATCCGGAAAGAGGTGGCTCCAGCCCTAGGCGTCCGTGTCCACGACGTGCGCGAGCTGCGTCGTGGTGGAGCCATAATCCGCACACCTTCGGTGGGCGAGATTAAGAGGGTGGTGGCAAACACAAAGTTTGCAGCGGTTGGACTCAATGTTGAGCAAAACCGAAGCCCCAAGCCGAGGATCACCGTGTTCGATGTGGACACGAGCATACTGCCGGAGGACTTCATGGAGGAGCTCTACGCAAACCATTTTAAGGAGCAGCTATCAATGGCAGCCTTTAAGAAGAATGTCCACCTGGAGACGAAGCCTTGGTCCACCACTGATGGCGAAAGAGTCAATCTGACGCTGGAAGTGGACGAGAGCGCACTGGCCGTACTTGAGGAGACCGGACGGGTCTATATCAAGTGGTTTTCGTTCCGATGCCGGTCCCTCGTACGTACCTATGCGTGTCATAGGTGCGTTGGATTTGATCACAAGGTGTCTCAGTGCCGATCGAAGGACGTCACATGCCGTCAATGTGGCGACACTGGCCACACTGCCGCGAAGTGCACCAAGCAGGTGAGCTGCAGAAATTGCAGACAGAAGCGGCTACCCGATGGGCATCACATGCTCTCGGGGACATGCCCAATCTACGCTGCGGTGCTAGCGAGAGTGGCAGCTAGACATTAAAATGTTTAGCTTCACTCAAGCAAATTGTGGTCGTGGCCGAGCTTCGACTATCGAGCTCGGAGTCCGCATGCGCGACTCTGGCCACTCGTTCGCACTTGTGCAGGAGCCCTACGTGGACAGGAGAGGAGAGATAACGGGCCTCCCATCCGGGATGCGCGTTTTCACCGATCTCCGAAAGAAGGCTGCCATCATCATCGATGATCCAGATGCCATCTGCATGCCAATTGTACCGCTGATCACCGAGTTTGGCGTATGCGTGAGCGTCACTGGAAGATTTGGCTCCATCTTCCTGAGCTCCGTATACTGCCAATTTAACACCGAACTGGAGCCGTACCTCGAGTACTTAGATGCGGTGCTGCTGTTAGGCAGCCGCACTCCTGTCATCTTTGGCCTTGACGCGAACGCAGTATCCCCCATGTGGTTCAGTAAGCTCTCCGAGCATGCTCGGAGACATGAGAACTACTACCGGGGTGAGCTGCTGTCCGAGTGGTTACTCAGAAGCCGAGCCAGTGTACTCAACGAGGCCAGCGAGGTGTACACGTTCGACAATCGCAGAGCCCAAAGCGATATCGACGTGACGATCGTCAACGATGCAGCGTCTATGTGGGCCACATATGACTGGAGAGTGGACGAATGGGATCTGAGCGACCACAACACTATCACTGTTGTGGTGACGCGTGACCCATCAGACACAGTTGAGAGCTTTGCTCCTGTGCCGTCCTGGAACATCTCGAATGCGCGTTGGCGATTGTTTGGTGAGGAAGCGGTTCGACTAGCAGCCGAACTGCCCGAGGACTTCGGGGAAACGCCATTGGACGACCAAGTGTCTGCAGTGCGCTCGCTCGTGCACCAGTTGTGCGACCGAGTGCTGGGACGCAGACCGCCGAGAGCTCAACGGAGAGTAGTTTGGTGGACCGCCGAACTAAACTCCAAGCGCCAAGAGGTCAGGAGACTGAGGCGTCGGCTCCAGGATGCTCGTCGTAGTGGCAACGACGAGGTCGGGCGACTTGCTGCTGCACTGAGGATCTCCTCGGGGCAGTACAAGAAGCTCATCCTGAAGGCGAAGGAGGACAACTGGCGTCGCTTCGTGGGAGATCACCGAAATGATCCATGGGGATCCCTCTACAGAATATGCCGGGGACGAAAGAAGTCTACCGAGATCGGAAGCCTTCGTTTAAATGGTGAGCTGGTCGTAACATGGCACGACTGCGCGGGTGCGCTCCTCCGTAACTTTTTCCCAGTTGCGGAGTCGACTGCGCACATCGCCATTCCAAACGAGGCTCCTCCAGCCCTCGAAGAATTCGAGGTGGATGCTTGTGTCGCCAGGTTGAAGAGCAGGCGCTCTCCCGGCATGGACGGCATCACCGGTACGATCTTCAAGGCACTGTGGAGGGCAATCCCTCAGCACCTGACAGCGTTGTTTTCCCGCTGCGTAGACCAAGGGTACTTTCCGGCCGAGTGGAAGCGCCCGCGAGTAGTGGCACTACTCAAGGGGCCCGATAAGGACAGGAGCGATCCTTCCTCTTATCGTGGCATCTGTCTGCTGCCAGTTTTCGGCAAGGTGCTTGAGGGGATCATGGTGAATCGGATGAAGGAGGTTCTTCAGGATGGCTGCAGATGGCAATTTGGATTTAATCCAGGACGCTGTATGGAGGATGCTTGGAGACACGTCGTGAGCACTGTCGCCGCCAGCCCGGCCCGATATGTGCTCGGAATCTTCGTGGACTTCAAGGGAGCCTTCGACCACGTGGAGTGGAATGCCGCTATGCGCAAGCTGATCGACTCCGGCTGCCGAGAAGCCAGCTTGTGGAGAAGCTTCTTCTCTGGCAGGAGCGCAAGCATCGTCAGCAGGTATGGAGAAGTCACTGTTCCGGTGACAAGAGGTTGCCCACAGGGGTCCGTCAGTGGTCCATTTATATGGAACCTGGTGATGGACACGCTTCTCCAGCGTCTGGAAACACACTGTGTTTTCAGCGCGTATGCAGACGACTTGCTGCTTTTCACCGAGGGAAATTCCCGAGCTGAACTGGAGCGGAAAGGAGCGCAATTGATGTCCATCGTAGGCGCATGGGGAGTAGAAGTTGGTGTATCCATTTCTACCAGCAAGACGGCTGTCATGCTGCTGAAAGGTGCATTATCACCGAATAGGCGGCCATTGGTACGGTTTGCTGGAGCAAGCCTACCATATGTTGACAAATATCGGTACCTTGGCATCACAGCCGGCGAGCGGTTGAGTTTTCTCCCGCACTTCACGTCCTTACGTGAAAAGCTGGCTGGAGTCGTTGGCGCTTTGGCACGCGTACTGCGGGTCGACTGGGGTGTCAGTCCTCGCGACAAGCGGACCATATATGCCGGACTCATGGTGCCTTGTGCACTGTTTGGTGCCTCGGTTTGGTACAGCGTGACACGACGACAAGTCGTTGCCAGGAGGCAGCTCATGCGATGCCAGAGGCTCATCCTGCTTGGATGCCTACCGGTATGCCGAACAGTGTCCACTGTGGCACTGCAGGTGCTTGCTGGAGCCCCCCCGTTTGATCTGGCGGCCACCCGACTGGCCATCAGACTCAAACTGAAGCGTGACTACCCGCTGGAGGAAGGCGATTGGCTGTACGGTGAAGACCTGACGAGTCTGAACTGGATGCAAAGGATGGCGCGGCTGGACGAAGGCTTACTGCGCGAGTGGCAGCGCAGATGGGATGATGGTGCCGATCACGGACGAGTGACCCACCAATTCCTTCCCGATGTAAGCTTCGTTTTCAGCGAGCGTAATTTTGGCTTTACGCTACGCGCCGGTTTCTTGCTGACTGGCCATGGATCGCTGAACGCATTTTTGCATGCAAGGCACCTCAGTGAAACACCTGCATGTCCATGCGGTGCGGATCTGGAGGACTGGCAACACGTGCTATGTGTCTGCCCCTTGTATGCACAATGGCGAGACCTCGATGGACTAGGAGTGCGGCAGGAAAATGGCGTCTGGATTGTGTCTGGAGTGGCAGAGACACAGGAGAGGATGAGGCTGCTCGATGAGTTTGCTGACGCCGTGTTTACGGAGCGGAAGCGGCACGTGGATCCCTTGCGGGTGAGTGGGCTGTCAGTCCCGGGCTAGGCCAAAACTGACAAACTCCCTCCTGGTGCTCCCCATTCCGGTGCCTGTCGGGGCCAAAAGGGGAGGGCCCACCGAGCCTATCGGTACCACGGGTTGAGTAGTATTCCAAGGCTACTCATTGAGGTCGGCCCCCTTGTGGGAGTATCGTGGTGGCTGTGGTTGACACCCAAATCGCGGGTAGAGTTTCAGTCGAGACTCGACGTGGAGTTGCGTATCAACCGGGTGCTGTGACCCATAGACCAGCAGAGGTTTTAGGTAAACCTCGCCCCTCACCAAGGGGGATTGTCATGCCCGACAAGCGGACATTCAATTGGTACCTAGGGGACTTCTGTCTTCTAGGGGCGCTAGTCTGGCGTCACCACTCCAGACTCATCGTACCATATGTACAATTCTGTGCATATATGGGTACCGTGGTTGTAATCCTACTCCTTGGAAAATGCCACGTTAAACAAAAGCTGAGCGATCAGATTAGTTCTGTCCCTACATGCCAGTGACGCGCATGAATGGATTAACGACGGACGTGTTTTTCAATCGCTCCGCAAGTCAGAAATTCGTTGTTGTTTTCGTCGCTTTTGTTTTGGTTCCCCACGCGAGTCTCAAGTTATTTGTGTGTTCGCGGCCACAGAAGTCTCAACATATAACGGTGGTTGCTGATAAGCATCATCGTTGAGACAAACAAACATTTTGCGGTAAATTGCGTGATTTATCGGGCAGCTCTTGTGAGTGTGCGTGCCAGCTGTACCAGCCAGCTTTTGACACTCGTGCGGTTTGTGTCGTTCCGAAAACTTCCGCTAGAGGGCGTGCGTGCGGATTCGGTTCCGGAAACCGACGACAGAGGTCGCTCATCATGAGCGAAACTCCGACGCCAGGTGCGCTGAGCCGCTCGTCGAGCATGGCGAGCGTGATGAGCGAGGGTAGCTCGAGCAGTACCCGTCGCCGAGGAGGAAGAAGGGGTAAGAGGAGCAAGGTGCCCTCTGATGACTCGCCGCCATTGTCGTTGGCATATGGTGAGACCAAGCGGGCCGCAATTGATGCCGAGTTGCCATCGGAGCAGCATGTGTTCGCTGCCCCTGCTCCCGCTGCCCCTGCTGCCGCTGACCCTGCTGCTGCTGCTGCTGCTGTTCCCCCTGCTGCTGCATCTGTAAATGCCTCAGAGCTGACTGCCGCTCTTGCCACGGTGAAGGCTGCGTCCGCCCGTGATGTGGCTGTGTGCCCCGTGGCCGATGCTCCGCGCTGCCCGGCGACTGACATAGTCGCCCAAGGCGCGTCGGCTGTCCTAGCCGAGCTGTCCGCTGTACAGCTGAGCGTCAAGGACGCAGTTTTTCGAGGCAGGATGGACGCTGAGGCTGCTCACGCGGTTCATGCGGCGATTGCGCGCTACGACGAGCTAGTCGTAGCGATGCTGCTGCGGAACTCCGCGTTGGAGATTACCTCAAAGGTGCAGGTGCAGGCACCCCCGGCTGTTCAAACATCTGCTGCCCCTGTTGCTGTTTCGGCTGTACCCACAGCTGCCCCGCGGTTGAACAAGCCAGTTCAGACGTGGTCTGCTGTGGTGACCAGCCGGGACCCCGCCGTCACGGGAAAACAGGTAGCGGAGAAAATCCGGAAGGAGGTGGCTCCAGCCCTTGGCGTCCGTGTCCACGACGTGCGCGAGCTGCGTCGTGGTGGAGCCATAATCCGCACACCTTCGGTGGGCGAGATTAATAGGGTGGTGGCAAACGCAAAGTTTGCGGCGGTTGGACTCGCTGTTGAGCAAAACCGAAGCCCCAAGCCGAGGATCACCGTGTTCGATGTGGACACGAGCATACTGCCGGAGGATTTCATGGAGGAGCTCTACGCAAACCATTTTAAGGAGCAGCTCACAATGGCAGCCTTTAAGAAGAGTGTCCACCTGGAGACGAAGCCTTGGTCCACCACTGATGGCGAAAGAGTCAATCTGACGCTGGAAGTGGACGAGAGCGCACTGGCCGTACTTGAGGAGACCGGACGGGTCTATATCAAGTGGTTTTCGTTCCGATGCCGGTCCCTCGTACGTACCTATGCGTGTCATAGGTGCGTTGGATTTGACCACAAGGTGTCTCAGTGCAGATCGAAGGACGTCACATGCCGTCAATGTGGCGACACTGGCCACACTGCCGCGAAGTGCACCAAGCAGGTGAGCTGCAGAAATTGCAGACAGAAGCGGCTACCCGATGGGCATCACATGCTCTCGGGGACATGCCCAATCTACGCTGCGGTGCTAGCGAGAGTGGCAGCTAGACATTAAAATGTTTAGCTTCACTCAAGCAAATTGTGGTCGTGGCCGAGCTTCGACTATCGAGCTCGGAGTCCGCATGCGCGACTCTGGCCACTCGTTCGCACTTGTGCAGGAGCCCTACGTGGACAGGAGAGGAGAGATAACGGGCCTCCCATCCGGGATGCGCGTTTTCACCGATCTCCGAAAGAAGGCTGCCATCATCATCGATGATCCAGATGCCATCTGCATGCCAATTGTACCGCTGATCACCGAGTTTGGCGTATGCGTGAGCGTCACTGGAAGATTTGGCTCCATCTTCCTGAGCTCCGTATACTGCCAATTTAACACCGAACTGGAGCCGTACCTCGAGTACTTAGATGCGGTGCTGCTGTTAGGCAGCCGCACTCCTGTCATCTTTGGCCTTGACGCGAACGCAGTATCCCCCATGTGGTTCAGTAAGCTCTCCGAGCATGCTCGGAGACATGAGAACTACTACCGGGGTGAGCTGCTGTCCGAGTGGTTACTCAGAAGCCGAGCCAGTGTACTCAACGAGGCCAGCGAGGTGTACACGTTCGACAATCGCAGAGCCCAAAGCGATATCGACGTGACGATCGTCAACGATGCAGCGTCTATGTGGGCCACATATGACTGGAGAGTGGACGAATGGGATCTGAGCGACCACAACACTATCACTGTTGTGGTGACGCGTGACCCATCAGACACAGTTGAGAGCTTTGCTCCTGTGCCGTCCTGGAACATCTCGAATGCGCGTTGGCGATTGTTTGGTGAGGAAGCGGTTCGACTAGCAGCCGAACTGCCCGAGGACTTCGGGGAAACGCCATTGGACGACCAAGTGTCTGCAGTGCGCTCGCTCGTGCACCAGTTGTGCGACCGAGTGCTGGGACGCAGACCGCCGAGAGCTCAACGGAGAGTAGTTTGGTGGACCGCCGAACTAAACTCCAAGCGCCAAGAGGTCAGGAGACTGAGGCGTCGGCTCCAGGATGCTCGTCGTAGTGGCAACGACGAGGTCGGGCGACTTGCTGCTGCACTGAGGATTTCCTCGGGGCAGTACAAGAAGCTCATCCTGAAGGCGAAGGAGGACAACTGGCGTCGCTTCGTGGGAGATCACCGAAATGATCCATGGGGATCCCTCTACAGAATATGCCGGGGACGAAAGAAGTCTACCGAGATCGGAAGCCTTCGTTTAAATGGTGAGCTGGTCGTAACATGGCACGACTGCGCGGGTGCGCTCCTCCGTAACTTTTTCCCAGTTGCGGAGTCGACTGCGCACATCGCCATTCCAAACGAGGCTCCTCCAGCCCTCGAAGAATTCGAGGTGGATGCTTGTGTCGCCAGGTTGAAGAGCAGGCGCTCTCCCGGCATGGACGGCATCACCGGTACGATCTTCAAGGCACTGTGGAGGGCAATCCCTCAGCACCTGACAGCGTTGTTTTCCCGCTGCGTAGACCAAGGGTACTTTCCGGCCGAGTGGAAGCGCCCGCGAGTAGTGGCACTACTCAAGGGGCCCGATAAGGACAGGAGCGATCCTTCCTCTTATCGTGGCATCTGTCTGCTGCCAGTTTTCGGCAAGGTGCTTGAGGGGATCATGGTGAATCGGATGAAGGAGGTTCTTCAGGATGGCTGCAGATGGCAATTTGGATTTAATCCAGGACGCTGTATGGAGGATGCTTGGAGACACGTCGTGAGCACTGTCGCCGCCAGCCCGGCCCGATATGTGCTCGGAATCTTCGTGGACTTCAAGGGAGCCTTCGACCACGTGGAGTGGAATGCCGCAATGCGCAAGCTGATCGACTCCGGCTGCCGAGAAGCCAGCTTGTGGAGAAGCTTCTTCTCTGGCAGGAGCGCAAGCATCGTCAGCAGGTATGGAGAAGTCACTGTTCCGGTGACAAGAGGTTGCCCACAGGGGTCCGTCAGTGGTCCATTTATATGGAACCTGGTGATGGACACGCTTCTCCAGCGTCTGGAAACACACTGTGTTTTCAGCGCGTATGCAGACGACTTGCTGCTTTTCACCGAGGGAAATTCCCGAGCTGAACTGGAGCGGAAAGGAGCGCAATTGATGTCCATCGTAGGCGCATGGGGAGTAGAAGTTGGTGTATCCATTTCTACCAGCAAGACGGCTGTCATGCTGCTGAAAGGTGCATTATCACCGAATAGGCGGCCATTGGTACGGTTTGCTGGAGCAAGCCTACCATATGTTGACAAATATCGGTACCTTGGCATCACAGCCGGCGAGCGGTTGAGTTTTCTCCCGCACTTCACGTCCTTACGTGAAAAGCTGGCTGGAGTCGTTGGCGCTTTGGCACGCGTACTGCGGGTCGACTGGGGTGTCAGTCCTCGCGACAAGCGGACCATATATGCCGGACTCATGGTGCCTTGTGCACTGTTTGGTGCCTCGGTTTGGTACAGCGTGACACGACGACAAGTCGTTGCCAGGAGGCAGCTCATGCGATGCCAGAGGCTCATCCTGCTTGGATGCCTACCGGTATGCCGAACAGTGTCCACTGTGGCACTGCAGGTGCTTGCTGGAGCCCCCCCGTTTGATCTGGCGGCCACCCGACTGGCCATCAGACTCAAACTGAAGCGTGACTACCCGCTGGAGGAAGGCGATTGGCTGTACGGTGAAGACCTGACGAGTCTGAACTGGATGCAAAGGATGGCGCGGCTGGACGAAGGCTTACTGCGCGAGTGGCAGCGCAGATGGGATGATGGTGCCGATCACGGACGAGTGACCCACCAATTCCTTCCCGATGTAAGCTTCGTCTTCAGCGAGCGTAATTTTGGCTTTACGCTACGCGCCGGTTTCTTGCTGACTGGCCATGGATCGCTGAACGCATTTTTGCATGCAAGGCACCTCAGTGAAACACCTGCATGTCCATGCGGTGCGGATCTGGAGGACTGGCAACACGTGCTATGTGTCTGCCCCTTGTATGCACAATGGCGAGACCTCGATGGACTAGGAGTGCGGCAGGAAAATGGCGTCTGGATTGTGTCTGGAGTGGCAGAGACACAGGAGAGGATGAGGCTGCTCGATGAGTTTGCTGACGCCGTGTTTACGGAGCGGAAGCGGCACGTGCAGGATCCCTTGCGGGTGAGTGGGCTGTCAGTCCCGGGCTAGGCCAAAACTGACAAACTCCCTCCTGGTGCTCCCCATTCCGGTGCCTGTCGGGGCCAAAAGGGGAGGGCCCACCGAGCCTATCGGTACCACGGGTTGAGTAGTATTCCAAGGCTACTCATTGAGGTCGGCCCCCTTGTGGGAGTATCGTGGTGGCTGTGGTTGACACCCAAATCGCGGGTAGAGTTTCAGTCGAGACTCGACGTGGAGTTGCGTATCAACCGGGTGCTGTGACCCATAGACCAGCAGAGGTTTTAGGTAAACCTCGCCCCTCACCAAGGGGGATTGTCATGCCCGACAAGCGGACATTCAATTGGTACCTAGGGGACTTCTGTCTTCTAGGGGCGCTAGTCTGGCGTCACCACTCCAGACTCATCGTACCATATGTACAATTCTGTGCATATATGGGTACCGTGGTTGTAATCCTACTCCTTGGAAAATGCCACGTTAAACAAAAGCTGAGCGATCAGATTAGTTCTGTCCCTACATGCCAGTGACGCGCATGAATGGATTAACGACGGACGTGTTTTTCAATCGCTCCGCAAGTCAGAAATTCGTTGTTGTTTTCGTCGCTTTTGTTTTGGTTCCCCACGCGAGTCTCAAGTTTTGTGTGTTCGCGGCCACAGAAGGCTTAACATTTAACGGTGGTTGCTGATAAGCATCATCGTAGACAAACAAAGCAATAAAACATTTTGCGGTAAATTGCGTGATTTATCGGTCAGCTTTTGTGAGTGTGCGTGCCAGCTGTACCAGCCAGCTTTTGACACTCGTGCGGTTTGTGTCACGGATTAAGTTCCCAAAACTTCCGCTAGAGGGCGTGCGTGCGGTTTGTGTCGCGGATTCGGTTCCGGAAACCGACGACAGAGGTCGCTCATCATGAGCGAAACTCCGACGCCAGGTGCGCTGAGCCGCTCGTCGAGCATGGCGAGCGTGATGAGCGAGGGTAGCTCGAGCAGTACCCGTCGCCGAGGAGGAAGAAGGGGTAAGAGGAGCAAGGTGCCCTCTGATGACTCGCCGCCATTGTCGTTGGCATATGGCGAGACCAAGCGGGCCGCAATTGATGCCGAATTGCCGTCGGAGCAGCATGTGTTCGCTGCCCCTGCTCCCGCTGCCCCTGCCGCTGCCCCTGCTGCTGCCGCTGCTGCTGCTGTTTCCCCTGCTGCATCTGTAAATGCCTCAGAGTTAACTGCCGCTCTTGCCACGGTGAAGGCTGCGTCCGCCCGTGATGTGGCTGTGTGCCCCGTGGCCGATGCTCCGCGCTGCCCGGCGACTGACATAGTCGCCCAAGGCGCGTCGGCTGTCCTAGCCGAGCTGTCCGCTGTACAGCTGAGCGTCAAGGACGCAGTTTTTCGAGGCAGGATGGACGCTGAGGCTGCTCACGCGGTTCATGCGGCGATTGCGCGCTACGACGAGCTAGTCGTAGCGATGCTGCTGCGGAACTCCGCGTTGGAGATTACCTCAAAGGTGCAGGTGCAGGCACCCCCGGCTGCTCAAACTGCTGCTGCCCCCGGTGCTGAATCGGCTGTACCCACGGCTGCCCCACGGATGAACAAGCCAGTTCAGACGTGGTCCGCTGTGGTGACCAGCCAGGACCCCGCCGTTACAGGGAAGCAGGTCGCGGAGATGATCCGGAAGGAGGTGGCTCCAGCCCTAGGCGTCCGTGTCCACGACGTGCGCGAGCTGCGTCGTGGTGGAGCCATAATCCGCACACCTTCGGTGGGCGAGATTAAGAGGGTGGTGGCAAACACAAAGTTTGCAGCGGTTGGACTCACTGTTGAGCAAAACCGAAGCCCCAAGCCGAGGATCACCGTGTTCGATGTGGACACGAGCATACTGCCGGAGGATTTCATGGAGGAGCTCTACGCAAACCATTTTAAGGAACAGCTCACAATGGCAGCCTTCAAAAAGAGTGTCCACCTGGAGACGAAGCCTTGGTCCACCACTGATGGCGAAAGAGTCAATCTGACGCTGGAAGTGGACGAGAGCGCACTGGCCGTACTTGAGGAGACCGGACGGGTCTATATCAAGTGGTTTTCGTTCCGATGCCGGTCCCTCGTACGTACCTATGCGTGTCATAGGTGCGTTGGATTTGACCACAAGGTGTCTCAGTGCAGATCGAAGGACGTCACATGCCGTCAATGTGGCGACACTGGCCACACTGCCGCGAAGTGCACCAAGCAGGTGAGCTGCAGAAATTGCAGACAGAAGCGGCTACCCGATGGGCATCACATGCTCTCGGGGACATGCCCAATCTACGCTGCGGTGCTAGCGAGAGTGGCAGCTAGACATTAAAATGTTTAGCTTCACTCAAGCAAATTGTGGTCGTGGCCGAGCTTCGACTATCGAGCTCGGAGTCCGCATGCGCGACTCTGGCCACTCGTTCGCACTTGTGCAGGAGCCCTACGTGGACAGGAGAGGAGAGATAACGGGCCTCCCATCCGGGATGCGCGTTTTCACCGATCTCCGAAAGAAGGCTGCCATCATCATCGATGATCCAGATGCCATCTGCATGCCAATTGTACCGCTGATCACCGAGTTTGGCGTATGCGTGAGCGTCACTGGAAGATTTGGCTCCATCTTCCTGAGCTCCGTATACTGCCAATTTAACACCGAACTGGAGCCGTACCTCGAGTACTTAGATGCGGTGCTGCTGTTAGGCAGCCGCACTCCTGTCATCTTTGGCCTTGACGCGAACGCAGTATCCCCCATGTGGTTCAGTAAGCTCTCCGAGCATGCTCGGAGACATGAGAACTACTACCGGGGTGAGCTGCTGTCCGAGTGGTTACTCAGAAGCCGAGCCAGTGTACTCAACGAGGCCAGCGAGGTGTACACGTTCGACAATCGCAGAGCCCAAAGCGATATCGACGTGACGATCGTCAACGATGCAGCGTCTATGTGGGCCACATATGACTGGAGAGTGGACGAATGGGATCTGAGCGACCACAACACTATCACTGTTGTGGTGACGCGTGACCCATCAGACACAGTTGAGAGCTTTGCTCCTGTGCCGTCCTGGAACATCTCGAATGCGCGTTGGCGATTGTTTGGTGAGGAAGCGGTTCGACTAGCAGCCGAACTGCCCGAGGACTTCGGGGAAACGCCATTGGACGACCAAGTGTCTGCAGTGCGCTCGCTCGTGCACCAGTTGTGCGACCGAGTGCTGGGACGCAGACCGCCGAGAGCTCAACGGAGAGTAGTTTGGTGGACCGCCGAACTAAACTCCAAGCGCCAAGAGGTCAGGAGACTGAGGCGTCGGCTCCAGGATGCTCGTCGTAGTGGCAACGACGAGGTCGGGCGACTTGCTGCTGCACTGAGGATCTCCTCGGGGCAGTACAAGAAGCTCATCCTGAAGGCGAAGGAGGACAACTGGCGTCGCTTCGTGGGAGATCACCGAAATGATCCATGGGGATCCCTCTACAGAATATGCCGGGGACGAAAGAAGTCTACCGAGATCGGAAGCCTTCGTTTAAATGGTGAGCTGGTCGTAACATGGCACGACTGCGCGGGTGCGCTCCTCCGTAACTTTTTCCCAGTTGCGGAGTCGACTGCGCACATCGCCATTCCAAACGAGGCTCCTCCAGCCCTCGAAGAATTCGAGGTGGATGCTTGTGTCGCCAGGTTGAAGAGCAGGCGCTCTCCCGGCATGGACGGCATCACCGGTACGATCTTCAAGGCACTGTGGAGGGCAATCCCTCAGCACCTGACAGCGTTGTTTTCCCGCTGCGTAGACCAAGGGTACTTTCCGGCCGAGTGGAAGCGCCCGCGAGTAGTGGCACTACTCAAGGGGCCCGATAAGGACAGGAGCGATCCTTCCTCTTATCGTGGCATCTGTCTGCTGCCAGTTTTCGGCAAGGTGCTTGAGGGGATCATGGTGAATCGGATGAAGGAGGTTCTTCAGGATGGCTGCAGATGGCAATTTGGATTTAATCCAGGACGCTGTATGGAGGATGCTTGGAGACACGTCGTGAGCACTGTCGCCGCCAGCCCGGCCCGATATGTGCTCGGAATCTTCGTGGACTTCAAGGGAGCCTTCGACCACGTGGAGTGGAATGCCGCTATGCGCAAGCTGATCGACTCCGGCTGCCGAGAAGCCAGCTTGTGGAGAAGCTTCTTCTCTGGCAGGAGCGCAAGCATCGTCAGCAGGTATGGAGAAGTCACTGTTCCGGTGACAAGAGGTTGCCCACAGGGGTCCGTCAGTGGTCCATTTATATGGAACCTGGTGATGGACACGCTTCTCCAGCGTCTGGAAACACACTGTGTTTTCAGCGCGTATGCAGACGACTTGCTGCTTTTCACCGAGGGAAATTCCCGAGCTGAACTGGAGCGGAAAGGAGCGCAATTGATGTCCATCGTAGGCGCATGGGGAGTAGAAGTTGGTGTATCCATTTCTACCAGCAAGACGGCTGTCATGCTGCTGAAAGGTGCATTATCACCGAATAGGCGGCCATTGGTACGGTTTGCTGGAGCAAGCCTACCATATGTTGACAAATATCGGTACCTTGGCATCACAGCCGGCGAGCGGTTGAGTTTTCTCCCGCACTTCACGTCCTTACGTGAAAAGCTGGCTGGAGTCGTTGGCGCTTTGGCACGCGTACTGCGGGTCGACTGGGGTGTCAGTCCTCGCGACAAGCGGACCATATATGCCGGACTCATGGTGCCTTGTGCACTGTTTGGTGCCTCGGTTTGGTACAGCGTGACACGACGACAAGTCGTTGCCAGGAGGCAGCTCATGCGATGCCAGAGGCTCATCCTGCTTGGATGCCTACCGGTATGCCGAACAGTGTCCACTGTGGCACTGCAGGTGCTTGCTGGAGCCCCCCGTTTGATCTGGCGGCCACCCGACTGGCCATCAGACTCAAACTGAAGCGTGACTACCCGCTGGAGGAAGGCGATTGGCTGTACGGTGAAGACCTGACGAGTCTGAACTGGATGCAAAGGATGGCGCGGCTGGACGAAGGCTTACTGCGCGAGTGGCAGCGCAGGGGGGGATGGTGCCGATCACGGACGAGTGACCCACCAATTCCTTCCCGATGTAAGCTTCGTTTTCAGCGAGCGTAATTTTTGGCTTTACGCTACGCGCCGGTTTCTTGCTGACTGGCCATGGATCGCTGAACGCATTTTTGCATGCAAGGCACCTCAGTGAAACACCTGCATGTCCATGCGGTGCGGATCTGGAGGACTGGCAACACGTGCTATGTGTCTGCCCCTTGTATGCACAATGGCGAGACCTCGATGGACTAGGAGTGCGGCAGGAAAATGGCGTCTGGATTGTGTCTGGAGTGGCAGAGACACAGGAGAGGATGAGGCTGCTCGATGAGTTTGCTGACGCCGTGTTTACGGGGGAAGGATGCCGCGGGTGGTTCGCGTCCATGAGGTGAAGCCACTGCGAGACGGTGGGGCTATTATACGTACCCGGTCGGCAGCAGAGCGGAAGCGAATTGTGGACAACACAAAGTTCCAAGAGGTAGGGTTAGAGGTTAGGGTGAACGAGCAGCTTGGGCCAAAGGTGGTTGTCATGGGCGTTCATTCGCAGATTACTCCTGACGAGTTCATGAGTAATCTCTTTGAGATGAACCTGAAGGACAAGATGTCTTTCGAGGCCTTTAAAAAAGGCGTCAGACTGGTCACCAAGCCCTGGGCTGGAGCCGTTGACACGACGACGAATGTCGTCCTGGAGGGTGCTGGCTCTGCCATGCAAACTCTGTTGGACGCCGGGCGTTGTTATGTCAAGTGGTTCTCGTTCAGAGTTCGGAGTTTCGATCCGGTGGTGGGATGCTATCGCTGCCTGAGTTTCGACCACAAGGTCGCTCAGTGCAAGGCTACGCAGGACGCTTGTCGTCGTTGTTGTCAGCCCGGCCACCGTGCAGCGCGTTGCAGCAATGCAATGTTCTGTCGGATGTGCGATTTCCGTGGGAAGCCATCTGGACATCTCATGATGTCTGATGCTTGCCCTGGTTACAAAGCGATAGTCGCCCGAGCGAATGCTCGCCATTAAAATGGCTTGCATTCTACTCCAGTTGAACTGTCAGAGATCGTATGCAGCAATGTGTGAGTTGGGTGAAATGTTATGTGAGCGAGGCAGTTCAGTGGCCCTGCTTCAGGAACCCTACGCAACCAATGGTTGTGTACGGGGATTGCCCGCTAGTATGCGGGTATTTTCTGATAGCAGGGCCAACTCTTCTGTAGTGGTGAATGACGTCAGCATTGAGTGCACTTTAGTGAGCTCGTCTGATTGGGGTGTATGTGTAAGCCTTAATGGCAGTTTTGGTAGGATTTTTGTAGCTAGCGTGTATTGCAAGTTCGGGGAACCCCTCGAACCGTATATCACGTACATGGATGAGGTGCTACTACTGGATAGTAGCGTACCAGTCATCCTTGGTATTGACGCGAACGCGTCATCCCCTATGTGGTTCAGCAAAATATCCAGACAAGCGTTTGGATATTTGAACTACGCAAGGGGTGAGACGCTGGCCGAATGGGCTGTGTCCCAGGATGTTCGGGTACTAAACGAACCCAGTGAGTGGTACACGTTTGATGGACCGGTGGGAAAAAGTGACATTGATGTCACTTTTGTGAATGAGGCAGCGATGCGAGTGTTTGAGTTTTCGTGGAATGTTCTGGGTGGGTTTGGTGTGAGTGATCATAGTCCAATTGAGATTAAGGTCACTCATACTCCCATCGTGCGTGAAAGAGTTGTAGGTAATGGGTGGCGCACTTGTGGTGTGAATTGGGCCCCTTACAGGGTTCTTGTGAGAGAGGCGGCAACGCAAGTTCCGCTTAGCACCTTCTGTGCTATGAGTGTGGATGAGCAGGTCGAGTGTGTTAATGAGTGGGTGACTGGTGTGAATGACAACATGTTTGAGAGGAACCGCAAGGCAAATCTCAAACGTGTCAAGTGGTGGACGAGAGAGTTGAGTGCGAAGCGGCGGTTGGTTCGGTCTCAGCGGAAGCGATTCCAAAGGGCCAGATCCTCCAATGCTGAGAATGTGGCCCAGCTCAGGGGGGAATATAGTCGAAGTATGAATGAGTACAAGCAAATGCTTGTAAGTGTGAAAGAGGCTGAGTGGCGTTCATTTTTAGAACGCAATAAGGACGACCCCTGGGGTCGTGCTTATAAAATAATGAGAGGTAGAGGTAGGGAAACGAGTGTGTGTGGCCTCCAGGTCAATGGCACACAGCTAACGGCCTGGAAGGATTGTATGAGTGCATTGTTGAATGAGTTTTTCCCAAGGGCGGAGGAGCAGGACTTGCCACCTAGTGTGGTGCATCCTGTGGAGCCGCTCTTGACGAGTGAATTAGAGTGGGCTTTCTCGAGGTTAAAGTCGAGAAAGTCCCCTGGAATGGATGGGTTTACCGGAGAAATGTGTAAATGTATCTGGAAGTCAATTCCAGAATACATGGACGCACTATTTGGTAAATGTGTGGATGAGGGATACTTCCCAGGGAAGTGGAAATGTGCGAAGGTGATTGTGCTCCTGAAGTCTCCCGATAGGGTGAGGAGCAATCCTCGCTCTTTTCGTGGCATCAGTCTCATTCCAGTTCTTGGAAAAGTTCTGGAGAGAGTACTGGTGGAAAGGCTCCAGGAGAGAGTGAACGACCAAATGTCGGATAGGCAATTTGGTTTTAGGCAGGGTAGATGTGTGGAGGATGCCTGGAGATTTGTTAGTGACTCGGTGGAGGCTAGCACTTCAAGGTATGTCCTAGGAGTTTTTGTTGATTTTAAGGGTGCGTTCGACTATCTGAGCTGGGATAGTGTGCTTAGGAGGTTGGCTGAATGTGGCTGCCGAGAACTGGCTCTTTGGAAGAGCTATTTCTCTGGTAGACGTGCGTGTTCTGTTGGTGTGAGAGAAACTGTGTGTGTGGATGTGGTTCGTGGTTGTCCGCAAGGCTCCATCTGTGGTCCATTTATTTGGAACCTAATGATGGACACCTTGCTATTGCAACTCGAACAGGTATACAAGTGTTGTGCGTATGCTGACGATCTGCTCATCTTAATTGAGGGGCAGTCGCGGGCTGAGATAGAGGCAAGTGCAGGGGCGTGCTTGCGCACTGTTTGCGATTGGGGCAACAGTGTCGGCGTCAGCCTAGCATTGGATAAGACGGTGTCAATGTTGCTGAAAGGCAAATTGTCACCAAGTCGGCCTCCAACGATAAGACTAGATGACGTTAGCTTGAGGTATGCATTGGAGGTTAAATACCTCGGCATAACCATCGGCGAAAGGATGAGTTTTACTCCTCATTTCGCCTATCTCAGAAATAGACTGATCGGTGTGGTTGGACAAGTGCGTCGAATTTTGCGGAATGAATGGGGCCTCAGCAGGCGTTCTGTTCGAACCATTTACAGTGGTCTGTTTGTTGCTTGCGCAGCATATGGATCATCTGTCTGGTATAGAGCAGCTTCGACTGCTGTTGGTAGAAAGAAAGTGCTGGCTTGCCAGAGAGTGATAATGTTAGGGTGTTTGCCTGTGTGTCGCACTGTCTCTACCGAGGCAATGCAAGTTTTGTTAGGAGTAGCCCCTCTTGACCTGGAGGTACGGCGTAGGGCCATACTCTTCAAAATCAGGAGGCGGCTGCCATTGCTGCAGAATGATTGGCTAGCTGATAGGGACGTAGAGAGCTTAGGGCTTAGTGAATGCAAGAGTGAATTAATGGAATGTGTTCTGTCTGACTGGCAGGTCAGATGGGACTCTAGTATGAATGGTAGGACAACTTACGAATTCATTCGTGATGTCACGTTTGTGAGCGATCGGCCGGACTTTGGTTTCAACCTTAGCTCTGGGTTCCTTTTGACTGGTCACGGCTCCCTCAATGCATTCTTGCATAAGAGGCGCCTTAGTGAGAGTCCGGAATGCCCTTGTGGCTCGCGCGAGGAGACATGGAAACATGTTCTCTGTGAGTGTCCGATGTATGAAGATCTCAGAGATCTTAGTGCGTTAGGTGTGGTTCAGGTTAGTGGTGGGTTTGACGTAAGTCAAGTGCTCTCTACTAGAGATAGGGTTATTAGGTTGAATGAGTTTGGGAGGGCTGCTTTTACAGTACGTCGTCTGGCAGTTCAGATCGAGGACTCAGTATGATTGTGCGTGTGTGAGTGAGGGTTAGGTATTTGAATGAAGATGGATGATTCTTTTAGCTAGGTTAGTTTTGTGTTGTCCACGGGTGGGTTAATTGGGGCCACCAGTCCCCATGCTGCATGGAGCTAAAACTGGAAGTGTGCTTTGGGTACACGAACCTGACCAGAGGGTTTTCTGGTACCACAGTCGCTCGGGATCACAGGGACGGTTTCAACTCTCTGCCCTTGCGTCAAGCCCTTAGGGGTGTTGGGGACATAAGCTGGCTGCAGTTTACTGCAGTTTGATCACTGATCAATGATTATAAGCCGCTTTTGCGGAAGAGGAAGGAATAGTCCTCGCTCCTAACAGTGAGAAAGCCATGACCATGATAGTGGTGTATAGACTGTTCCATCTGTGAGCCGGCGTTTGCCAGCTTACGCTCTATTCCTAACAGCTTTGTCTTATTTCTTTCCTGGGCCACCAACCCGTAACTGCTTTGGGGTTTAAATTGGTAGTGTCCTTGCAGACACGAAGCTTGACCGGAAGCTTAATTCTGGTACCACGGGAGCCAGAGCCCGCGGAACTTGTTCCGTCTGGCTGTGGTGCGGCCCCTCGGGGAGTATCGTGGTGGTTGTGGTTTAACACCCAAATGCGGGTAGAGTTTCTTCGGGGCTCGACGTGGAGTTGCGTTTCAACCGGGTGTCGTGACCCAGAGATCGGCAGAGGTATAGATAGGCCTCGCTCCTCACCAAGGAGGGAGACACGACCATGCAGTAGTGGCTCTAATTGGTACCTTTGGGCTTCTCGAAGTCCATTGCGGACGTTGGTTGACGTTATCAACCCTGTGCTCGGCACCGTGGGATAAAGCCATTGCGGCAGGTGCTCACGTTAAACCCACTTTGACTTTAATGTCCCTATCTACTATCTAGCGAAATGTGGCTGTTCGCCCCGTGGCTGATGCTCCGCGCTGCCCGGCGACTCGCATAGTCACCCAAGGCGCGTCGGCTGTTCTAGCCGAGCTGTCTGCCGTACAGCTGAGCGTCAAGGACGCAGTTTTTAGAGGAAAAATGGACGCTGAGGCTGCTCACGCTGTTCATGCGGCGATTGCGCGCTATGACGAGCTCGTCGTAGCGATGCTGCTGCAGAACTCCGCGTTGGATTTCGCCTCGAAGGTGCAGGTGCAGGCACCCCCGGCTGCTCAAACTGCTGTTGCCCCCGGTGCTGAATCGGCTGTACCCACGGCTGCCCCACCGATGAACAAGCCAGTTCAGTGGTGACCAGCCAGGACCCCGCCGTCACAGGGAAGCAGGAGATGATCCGGAAGGAGGTGGCTCCAGCCCTTGGCGTCCGTGGCCACGACGTGCGTGAGCTGCGTCGTGGTGGAGCCATAATCCGCACACCTTCGGTGGGCGAGATCAAAAGGGTGGTGGCAAACACAAAGTTTGCAGCGGTTGGACTCACTGTTGAGCAAAACCGAAGCCCCAAGCCGAGGATCACCGTGTTCGACGTGGACACGAGCATACTGCCGGAGGAGTTCATGGAGGAGCTCTATGGGGATCATTTTAAGGAGCAGCTCACAATGGCAGCCTTCAAGAAGAGTGTCCACCTGGAGACGAAGCCTTGGTCCACCACTGACGGCGAAAGAGTCAATCTGACGCTGCAAGTGGACGAGAGCGCCCTGGCCGTACTTGAGGAGACCGGACGGGTCTATATCAAGTGGTTCTCATTCCACGCAAAACACACTGTGTTTTCAGCGCGTATGCAGACGAGTTGCTGCCTTTCAGCGAGGGAACAGGAAAGGAAAAGAGCGCTTTTGTCGGTGTATCCGTTTCTACCAGCAAGACGGCAGTTATGCTGCTGAAAGGTTTTTTATCACCGAATAGGCGGCCATTGGCACGGTTTGCTGGAGCAAGCCGATATGTTGACAAATACCGGTACCTTGGCATCACAGCCGGCGAGCGGTTAAGTTTTCTCCCGCACTTCCCGTTTTTACGTGAGAAGCTGGCTGGAGTCGTTGGCGCTTTGTCACGCGTACTGCGGGTCGACTGGGGTGTAAGTCCTCGCGACAAGCGGACCATAATTGCCGGACTCATAGTGCCCTGTGCACTGTTTGGTACCTCGGTTTGTTACGGCGTGACACGACGACAAGTCGTTGCCAGGAGGCAGCTCACGCGATGCCAGAGGCTCATTCGGCTTGGATGCCTACCGGTATGCCGAACAGTGTCCACTGTGGCACTGCAGGTACTTGCTGGAGCTCCCCGTTTGATCTGGTGGCCACCCGACTGACTATCAGACTCAAACTGAGCGTGACTACCCGCTGGAGGATGGCGATTGGCTGTACGGTGAAGACCTGACGAGTCTGAACTGGATGCAAAGGATGGCGCGGCTGGACGAAGGCTTATTACGCGAGTGGCAGCGCAGATGGGATGATGGTGCCGTTCACGGACGAGTGACCCACCAATTCCTTCCCGATGTAAGCTTCGTTTTCAGCGAGCGTAATTTTGGCTTTACGCTACGCGCCGGTTTCTTGCTGACTGGCCATGGATCGCTGAACGCATTTTTGCATTCAAGGCACCTCAGTGAAACACCTGCATGTCCATGCGGTGCGGATCTGGAGGACTGGCAACACGTGCTATATGTCTGCCCCTTGTATGCCAATAACGATGGACAGGAGGCGGCGAAAATGGCGCTGATTGGTCTGGGGTGGCAGAGAACAGGAAAGGCCGACGAGTTTGCTGACGCGTGTTCACGGAGCCGAGGGCCAGACCTGCGGGGAGGGTCGCCAGTCCCGGGCTAGGCCGAAACTGGTAAAATCCTCCTGGTGCTCCCCCTTCCGGTGCCTGTCGGGGCCAAAAGGGGAGGGCCCACCGAGCCTATCGGTACCACGGGTTGAGTAGTGTTCCAAGACTACTCATTTAGGTCGGACCCCTTGTGGGAGTATCGTGGTGGCTGTGGTTGACACCCAAATCGCGGGTAGAGTTTCAGTCGAGACTCGACGTGGAGTTGCGTATCAACCGGGTGCTGTGACCCATAGATCAGCAAAGGTTTTAAATAAACCTCGCCGCTCACCAAGAGTGACTGTCATGCCCGACAAGCAGACATTCAAATTGGTACCTAGGGGACTTCTGTCCTCTAGGGGCGCTGTTCTGGCGTCACCACTCTAGACTCATCGTGTCATATGTACAATAATGTGCATATCAGGCCACCGTGGTTGTAATCCTACCTCTTTGGAAAATGCCACGTTAAATAAAACCTGAGCGATCAGATTAATTCTGTCCCTACTTCCCGCAAGGGCATGATGAAGAGGGCATCATGACGGGCGTGACAGCCCACCGAGCTATTATCGGTACCACGGGATGAGCAGTAGCCCTTGGCTGCTCAATTGCAGATGGCTCACTTGTGGGAGATCGTGGTGGATGTGCGTTGATACTTACATCGCGGGTAGAGTCAAAGATCAGCACAGGTTTTAGATAAACCTCGACCCTCACCAAGGGGGAATTGTCACACCCGACCAGTGTGCTTTTCGAATTGGTTCCTGGGGGACTTCGGTCTCCTGGGGGCCCCAGTCTGGAGTCACGACCTAGACTCCATGTATTGTAGGCACTTTTCAGTGCGTACACGGCACCGTAGTTTTAATCTTACGTTTTCGAGGTTACTAGCGGGTTTTCGCCCCCCGGCGGCCTGGGCCTGCCGACACGTGCGTGCCGGACTGCGCGGGGGGGACAGACGCCGTATATATTTATTGTGATGGCTCGGCGAGCCAAGTGTCGCGACCTGATAATCCAAGTTAGAACAGTGATGCATATACATCTTGCACGGCCTTGAAGGGGAGTTGTGCAGTTAGTACTAATGCTATGCTAACGCTATGCTTAGCGTAATAGTGGCTATACGGACCCACACAGTGGGCCGCAGTTTGGGTGCAAAGAGGACAAAGGTGACTCTCGACACTCGTCGGGCAGTTGGCAGGCCACCTCTTGAGGGGGTAGCATCGTCACCCGTCTCGGGCAACATTGTCCGTTAGCGAAGGTACGTAAATTTCTTGTAGGCCTGGTGTACCTCAGTAAAGCCGGCCATGTTGTGTACCACAGCATCGGCCGCTTCGACAAGCATAGGGAGTCAGATGGATGATGTTGGAGGAGGTGGTGTTGGAGAAGTGACGGATTCTGTTCCGTCGAAATCCTCCTCCGCATTGGCAAAATTTCCAGTTTTTGAAATTTGCTCTGTGTGTTTAGCATGTTGTTGTTGTTGCTGCTGCAGCAGCTGTTAAGGCTGATGTGTGACTTCGGACGCTGATTAACATTTATTGTCGCCAGGCGATCCAACTATGAATGTCTGCTAATCCCGACTGGGCTAAAACGCCCTCAACTTCTGCACAGGGGACGTAAACGCGGTGAGTACTAACTTGGCTTAGTACTAGAGGCCAACCGCGCAGCGGAGGCCCTGTTCAAATACAGTTCATGTATTAAGGAGTGAATCTAACAATGGTAGGGGGAGGTTAAATTTACACTAGAGACTATATGGAAAATTAGATAATATACGTGACTTCAATGGAAACTTCATAATTATGCTGATATTAGAGATAAAGTAAAGATGATTTGTGGTTGTCATATTTTTGTGGGCCCGAAGAATTCCGACGATGGGGGGCTTCTGAGAACCTCTTCGGATGGGCTGCGGGACTGGCTACCAGACCGGTACGCGCGCAGTGTACGGGGGGCAGGACTCGGCACACCGCTCTGAGGGCCGAGACGGAGCTGAGGGCCGGCAGGTGGGCGGTGGCCGTGCAGTGTCCAGCTGAAGATTTAAATTGGATGCCGTCGAGGTGTTGGTGGACGGCATTCTTATGCGGGTGACAGTGGCTTCACTGTGGCCCAGTGGGGGCACTCCAATAAAAATATTGTAACGAATTTACGATCTATTTCCGGGAACCAGCTCCCTGGAACCGGATTCGGTACAAAGGGCATCACTGCTGGTATCGAGAGATAAATAAACGATTAGACGGATATCGATTGGTTTTTAGCTGTAACACGTTCTTCACTTTTACACACACATACAGACAGACTTTGTTTTTCCATCTGAACGTGGACACACGTGCTTAACCTAATTGTCCAATTGTACGGCAACTGAATAAAAAGATTGAACCGAATCGTTTGGCAGACTTGTTCTTCCCCTGTGCCTAGGCTTGGCTGCGTGTCTCCTGCTGCCCCGTTAAAGCGCCCCGACCGTGCGAGTGGTTTTGCCCCAACACCAACCTAAAAATCAGTAACCCCCGGCTGACCTAGTTGGCGAGTCCCAAGTGGACTCAAAATTCGCTACAATATATACAGGACAGCATTGGCAGAATCAGATGGTGTTGATGCTGCTGCTGCTGTACTCCGTTGGGGTTTGACAACGGTGCCGCCACCCCGTATGATATTGTTGTAGGTCGGCAGCACTCTCAGGCCAAAAAAACGACCCATTGGTATAGTGAGCGGCAGTACTATTGCTGCTCATGATGTTGGGAGCAGGATACGTCAGAAGGTGGCGCAATTTCATAGAGCATCCGCTCCAGATTTGTAGCGCATTGGCGCATTCGCCCAATTGGCTCCGATGGGAGTTGTTGCAGTTGCTGCGGTTGCAGAAGTTGCTGCAGTTGTAGGTGTTGCTGCGGCTGCAGTTGTTGCTGCTGTTGCAGGTGTTTATGCAGCTGCTGTTGCAGTTGTTGCAGCGTTGCAATTGGGTCAGCTGTTGCTGATGGGGTTTGCTTGGACGCAGTTCGGCGCTCGCACTGGGGCCGAGGCGAAGCCAGCAGGTGTTTATGTGGATGCCGTACGCCTGGTTGATTGTTGGTGCAGGTGTCGACATTCTTGCGTGGGGGACTCGGGGGAGCCGCGTAAAAGGGGCAGCATTTGGTGGTGTTGTTGCTGCCGCCGCTGTGTGTTACTGCGGTTGTTGCGGCAGTTGCAATTGGGTCAGCTGTTGCTGCGGTTGCAGATGTAGCTGCGGTTGCAGACGTTGCCGCTGTTGCAGGTGTTGCTGCGGTTGCAACAGTTGTTGTGGTTCAGCTGTTCCTGCAGTTGCAGGTGTTGCTGCAGAATTGCAGCAGTACTTTTGTGTATGTCCATAGTCTAGGCAATTATTGCATTGTACAGCTCTGGGCGGCAGGATGGCTTTCTTAATGCTCACTTGTTGGCCAGCAAGTATGGTGGTACTGTAGATTTTCTTTAAGTCGTATCCACGAACGAGCTCTATAAGAAAGTCATCACATCTTTTGCCAGTTATTGGGTCACTGGCCGGTAGATATGTTGCGCTTCATATCCCATGGTGTCCAGATCTTTTCTGATCCTTTCAACGGGTGTGGAGGCATGAAGGCCGTATACACAGATTTTCAAGGGCCTGGCCTCCTTCATTTGGTAAGAGTTAAAACCGATCTTTTGCTCCGACAGGTACCGCTCGACCATTCGGTATGTGTGTGAGTCCGCAGCATACAGGCGGACGACGTCCTGTTGTGAGACTCGTATTTGCAGTTTCTTGTCATCGAAACTTAAGACTGTGCAGGTCGTTCGTCAGTTTTTTTACTGCTTTTATGCATGCTTAGCTTTTATGCTTTGGCGTGTGGACATTTGCCGCCGACATGGCCTCAATAATATCGGGCAGAGCGGAGCGCATATTGGCGTGATTTGTTCACAGGCCGAGGGCTATGATCCAACTTATTGGCCATTGCCGCAGTTTGGGATTCTGTTTTTGGTCGTCTGTTGCTGCTTCTGCCGCTTCGTGAACGCCGTGGGTGCCGTTCAGCGGGTGTAGCAGGTGCAGCAAATGCGGCAGGTGCGGCGAGTGGTCGCTGTTGCCCCCCTTGCTTGTGTATCGGCTCCATTTATAATAGAGTCAGAGTTAAATGTTGTTGTGGGCGAAGGCGTACGTTCATGCATTTTTGCCAGTGTAATGTCAAGGCCCGCAGATGCTTGAGTATTGGTTGCCTCTCTCGCTGCGCCTCGGGTGGCCATTGATGCTATTTGTTAGGAAATAGGGCGTGGTCGCAGGGCGACGGCTCATTATCCGAGTTCGAAACGGATGCACATTTTAAATCAGAAAGAAATTCATCCGGCTCAAATCGTCGTCATCGTCGTCGTCGCCGCTGGTGCTGGTTTGCAGACGCTGTGTTTTGGTTGCTGATTTTTAGGCCGCTGCTGCTGCTGCGGCAAATGTTGCGCCTAAAGATGGCTGCTGGGTGTTTTCGGCAAAGGGATGAACAGGTTCATTGTGCATCTGGAAGCAAGAAACAGAATAATTATTATTCATGTTTTCTTCTGGAAATGTTTTCATCGGAAAATGAAAACACAAATGAATTCTCATTTTGACGTTTTGACGGAAAATTTTACGCCTACGCGGATTTTCCGACATGGCAAAATCACAGTTTCAAGCCAATTTTCCGACCGTTGAGTCAAATTTTCGAACATCGGAAAATCACTTTTCAAACTTTTTCGTATTCTATCCTTACAAACCGAGTTTGATGCCAATCGGATAAAAAATAGTAGTGCAGTCCATTTTCCTCGTGGGTGGATTTTCCGAATGGGCATGATGGCGCACGTATTAACACAAAACACAAATAACACAAAAAAAAAAAAGAGGAAAGCTAACTACGGCTCGACCGAAGTTTATACACACTTGGAGCATGATATATGCTGCCAGTTTGTAGTAGTAGAAGTAGTAGGTATTTATTTATATAAATTTTGGCTTGGTTTTTAACCGTCAGCCATAACATTTGAGTTTTTTTACATTGTTTAAGTTAAAAAAAAAACATACAATAGTTTTAAACAAAGAACACAGTATTCGATTTTTGCATTGACCAAGACAAAACAAATAAAATTTGTTAAATGGCTATACGATATATTCACCGATTTTGATCAAATTCTCCAAAATTGTGTTGAAACAGATAACATTTATATCTGGAAAGTATAAAGACGCTACCATTGAAAACAAAAAAGTTTTTCTCACTAGAACTACTTTTTGGACCGATCGTTCCTATGGCAGCTATATGCTATTGTCATCCGATTTAAATTAAACTTAACAGAATTGTGTGGTAGTATATAATATTGTTCTGTGAAAAGTTTGTGAGCGATAGCATGGAAAACAAAAAAGTTTTTCTCACTAAGATTTTTCAACTTCTATTTTGTATTGCCATTTAATAAATCTCTAAGGAAGAAATATACGAGGTTGGGAGCGATAACATTGAAAACAAAAATTTCACTAACGACAGCGCAGCCCTCGCTTTTCTAGATAACGACGAAAAAATTATCCTGATTCTTTGACGACGCAGGAACAAGTCATCCGTTTGAACAACTTAACGATTTGGTCGTAATAAATTGGTCTGTACAAGTTTGGGAGCTAGTTGGAAAAAATATTTCATAAATTTTTCAGACCTATACTTTGTCTGGCGCTATACTTATAGTTGTCCGATTTTGATAAATCTCGGTGATATGTGAAATCATAAAATACTTATAAATTCGAGGGTTGGTAGCGATAACATTGAAAACAAAAAAGTTTTTCTGACTAAAACTATTTTTTCAACCGATCGTTCCTATGGCAGCTATTTACTACAGTCATCCGAAATGTTTAGCGTATTTGAACCAAAAGGCTTCGAGCTAAATTTGGTTACGATAGCTTTAAAACTGACGGAGGAGATAGCATAGAAACAGACGGATGGCCAGACGGACATGGCTATATGAACTCAGCTCGTCATGCTGATCAAGAATATATATACTTTATGTGGTCGGAAATGCTTCCTTCTGTGCGTTACAAACATCTGGACAGTTTCAATATATCCTCTCCAAGGGTATAAAACACAATAGGGCTGGGCGCAGGTGCAAACACAGCAGACGGGAACGTATAGCAAGCAGCGACGGCGGCGTTGACAGTGGCAGAGCCAAGGGAGTACCTGAAAGCAGAAAACGTAAAAGACTACCCGGCATAGAAGTCAGGGTATGTGCTTTATTGGAGGGAGTAATAGCCACGATTTTTCGATAAATCCCAAAGAGCGTTTCCACTGCGTTCGGTTTTCTACTTCCGAAACAACAACAGCTGATCTGGCCTGTTTGTTTTCCTTTGTGCATCAATACAAAATGAATTTGAGTGACATTGTTTGGCTAAATGCAATTGAAAAGCAACAATTGCAGCTTATGCAGTTGAATCAAAATGTTTTGCAAGTGACTAGCGTTGCGTACGAAGAGTCCCACCCACGTAGCACTTGGGCGTTTGTTATTCACAAGCCATTTACTAATTAAATATTAAAATAAAGTTATAAAATATTTATTTATTTCCTAGAGTCGATAAGGTTGCTTTTGGGAGACCGATGTGCCTAAAAATACACACATTTCTTAAGGAATGCTTTCGGGTGGAGAGACCAACATTTCATATGCTGGTCCAACTACTGTCTGGGAGGGGAAAGCAAGATACTCCTTTTCGGCTTGCAATTACACTGGACAAGCGAATCGCCGCAGCTCTCCACACACTTGGTTCATCAGCAGACTATCGAACTATTGAAACACTATTTGGTATATCGAAATCAATGGTTTGCAAAATACTTTGAACATTGAACTTCATGACCAATGAAAATGTAAGGTAGTTAAACGTAAAGAGTGTGTGAAAGGTTTTGAATTGCTCGAATTTCCTGTGTTTTGGGGCAATTGGTAAACTGATTTGATTTTATCCAATGAAATAACCAAACTTTAACTTTAGTAAGTTCGTTTCAGATGAATGTCATATTGAAGTGCGGCCAAATGCAAAAGATGCAGTGGACTATCACAACTACTGTTATGTTATTTCCCGGGTCCAACTATCGGTCGCCGGCTAGCTCACGGCTGACTCAGGGATGAGTACGACCTCGATAGCTGGGCTGGTCGGCTAACAACAAAAAATTTATATTTTACAGATGCCTGTCACGGCTCACACATGAAACACAAAACACTTGGCAAAAACAGATGGAAATGTTTGCCTGAACATTACCCGCCCTACCTTAGGTTGACTTACAAAAATCGGACAACCCCCTTTTTCCTCAGATACTTATCTTCAGGCTGGAGCACCTCCAGAAAGCATATCAGGTGACATGGGTAGATGTTTTGCGCGATTTTCATTGTCTCGTTGAAGGCCAAGCCAAAGATTGGTTCTGGATGCACGTGCGCACTACCGGATTGAAGGATTGGCCGAATCTGAAGTACTCGTTGCAGCAGCGGTTCCAGACGCAACGGTCCAGTTTTGATAGGGAGCGAGAGCTGCGGGAAAGGAGGCAGAAGCCCGGCGAAAGCGTCGATGAGTATCTCCAGGTGATGCTGAGCCTCCGGTCTCGATTAGATACATTTTCTCCGATCATGTTCTGATAAGGGTAATAAAGGTGAATATTAGAGATAGTATCTCGAAAATTATTTACCCTATGTGGATCACCAACCTTGAGAAGCTGCGGGAGGAATGCAATGACGCAGAGAGGTTGCTGACAACCCGCTGGACACGCTCGTCGAGCAGCATGGATCAGCCAAGAGCGATGAGAGATCGTCATCAAGTCCATGAGGCCTGCCTAGAGGAACCACCGGATGGAAACGAAGCACCGCCAGAGGAGACTATTGAGGCGCTTTACAGGCCACGAGAAGGAGGAGGAGACCGATCACACTTGACTTGTTGGAACTGCACACAGCGAGGACACACTTATTGGGATTGCGAGTCACCGATTCGAAACATTTTCTGCTACAAGTGTGGCCAGCCCGGAGTCGTTCTGCCAAAGTGTCCCAAATGTCAAGCGGGAAACTCGAAGAGGAGCATGACACAGGCGGAGGAGTCGCGCTCCCAAACAAATCAGAGCAGAGCATAAGTCCCTCCGATATTTGCATGGTAGATCTAAAAAAATAACAATAAAAAGAAATATTTAATCAAATTTAATACAATATTAAAACATAAACCTAAACCCTTAAATAATCCCGTGCATTTGCTTCAGTAGGCATAGAAGGAAGCCCGATGAACGGACTGCTAGACACCGGAGCGTCAGTAAGCTTCTTAGGAGAAGGATGCCTAGAACTGGTCGAAGAGCTCAATCTCAAAATTAACCCGGTACGATCCACAGTTCAGACGGCTGGTGGATCTAGGCATGTTATTGAAGGCAGAGTGGAGGTGAAATGTATTCCAGGACTATGCCGATAAACAGACTCAGCACCTTTTCCACTCCTGTTTGCTTCATCGATTCAAAAACCGGAGTGCGCTGTTATGTGCTGAAAATAAAAGAAACAGAGAAAAATATTTAACTATCCATGTTTTGAATGTTGTTGTTGCTTGGAGATGGGATCGCGCCGATACACAATGACTGGATCGATAAGCAAAGAGCGAGCCAGGGCTGCGGTTTAGAGGTTTCGGAGTTGAACTGGTTCCGGAGATGATTGGTTTAAATTCAAGTTTTTAACTGTTCCCAATTTGTGGGTGAATGGTGGCCTAGGAAGAAGAAAAGAAAGGTCATAATTGAAAGTCATCGCCTGTGGACCAAGAAAATTTTTTGAAGTTGTTGTTTTTGAAAGTAAAAGTAGCGACATTACTCGGTAAGGCCCAAGAAATTGGAAAAGATTAAATTTGTAGAAGTTATAAAGTGCATTCCAATGATAGGCCTTATTTCGAAGAAATCATCCCCGAGTGCAGTATACCACCCATTAAAAGCCAAACAAAAATTTGGCAGCAGTAGGGCTATTTTTAGTATTTATTTAATTTAATTTTATACTCCTTATTTGTTATCTTAATATATATTATTTTCTTGTATTCGTCCCAGAGGACCCTGTTGGAAGAAAAAGCATGTTTAAAATATTAAGATTGTTTGTATATGTGTGTGGGGTGTTTGGATGGGGGGATTTTTTTTTGGGGGGGGGGGGGGCCTAGTCTTCGTGAAGCTAGGGCGTTGTCCGAAATTATAGAAGTCAACCAATGATTAGGGCGGGTATGTTCCGGCAAATAGTCCACCTGTTTTGCCATGTATTTGTTTTGTTTATATGTGAGCCTAAACTGGCGATCAAAAATATAAATTTTTTTGTTGTTAGCCGACCAGTCCAGCTATCGAGGTCGTACTCATCCCTGAGTCAGCCGTAAGCTAGCCGGCGACCGATAGTTGGACCCGGAAAGAAGGTCGGAACATAACAAATGGCGCCCAAATGAAAAACAAGCAAATACCTAGTAGTCGAAGATACAAGGGATACAAAAATTCAAAACCGAAAGAGGGACTTTTTCATCAGTAAGCACTTCTTTTCTAAGTTAAGTCGTCTGGACCGCGGGTAAGATCCATAATCTAAGCCTGTTGCTGCCACGACTGGACGAAAGAGTAAGACAGCTTTCCTGAAAACAGCCCGTAGAAAGATCCAGAGAAGCCCACAGAGAGAGGAGATGAGCTGGTCCCAGAGTAGAAAAATGAATTCTGCTACTGCGTTGCCGTTCACACCAAATTCTGTAAGGGAAGATAGGATGTCCGAATTAGTTTGCAAGTTACAGTAATTTTAATAAAAACTTATCTGATATGCCAAGAGTTTCCTATAGAGGCCGTGATCCATGCTCGATTCCCCAAGAATCAAAGCACTTGTTGTCCGGCGGGAAGCTCCAAGTCTAGATAACTAAATACAATAAAACGAATCCATGTATGAATGAGGTATTAAGCACAGAACCAAAAATGAAAGAACATAAGAGCCCAGATACTTTTAGAACGGTCTGCATCTCACCCTGTTATATTTATGAGAGGAATAGAACAGAACAGTAAAATAAAAATTATTATTAAAAATATTTAGAGGAATTAGGAAGAAAATAGTAAACAATATTTATAGATTAATTTGGAGTAAACCTGAGAAACCGAATTATTGACTCCAGAAACCTCCCGTGCGTAGTACCGACGACGGAACATTCAATAGAAAAAAAAAGCCCATCAGTCCAAGGCTTAATCTGTTTCATTTCTTAAAATTTAGCATGTCAGTTGGAGTAAATAAAAAACTCGACATCAGCCATAAAGGCGCAATGAAAGGGGATGGTGGAGTCACTTGGCCAATTCCTGCTGTCAAAAGGCCGGAGAATGTATCCAGCGACCAAAAAGTTTTTACTGATCATTTCGAAGAACCAGCCATTCCATCTGAGATTGCGTCTGCTATCAACTTAGCGCTGCTGCAAGCACACCAGACGTTCCGGGCCGGAATGGCCACAGAATTGGGAAATTTTAAAGCGCTAATTCGGCAAGATATGCTGGAATTTATGCAGGAAGTGGCCGCGACGATTAGAGAGGCCAAAGCTGAGAGGAGATCGGATGGTCAAATCGATGCAAACCGGAAAGTCAACTTACTAGAGGTTGGTGATGACAATAAAGGCGAGAGGTTAAAGATGACGCAAGTGGAGACCAGGGTCTGCAGCCAGAGTGAGAGTGTTACCGCCGATCATCAAGCGGAGCACAATACACAGAGTCAAGATATGGGCGAGACATCTTTGCAGCCGCGTATCTGCGACAAGGTGCTGGTGAGGATGAAAGACTCCGAGGCTACGGAGAGCTCAGACATCAGGAGGATTGCACCAAACAATGGTCAGAGCAAGGCCACACTGTCGTCAATCCAGCAGCACATCCATGTAAAATCGCAGAAGCTTGGGTGTGATCATTATCTTTGTGGTAATCTGTGGAACAACCGGTATAGTTCGACTCTTGCATCGCAGGCTCAGCAACGACCATATCCTCGACAGCAGCGTCAATTCTATGGTGACACGACCATGATTATGCATCTGCCGATGACGCAAACTCAAAAGGTGTGTGGTGCCTCCTTATACAGTGTGCCCAGGGGCAGACCTCCGGAAGCTTTCATTGCTCGTCCTCTTGGTGAGTTGTCCCAGGATATGAGGAGAAAAGCTTTTGTCCAGATGATCTTCCAACACCTGAAACAGAGGAGACAAGATCTGATTATTGCCCGGCTGACTAAAAAGTGGCTTATTTTTCAGTACCCACCTCTATGTAACAACCAGCATCAGGAGCGCCTACCACGACTTCAACAGCGACGGAATTCAGAGCTTTATCCGATTATGATGTGGAGAGAGTGTCTGCATAAGCAATATCCGTATGATGGGTCCACATATAAACAACCCAGTGGCAGACCACCGGAAATTTCGCCACCTCCGTTCGCTGTGGTTTGGACAGAATCGGAGGCATTCCGAAGACGCAGCAGAAGAACCAAGCCGCCTCAGTGCGAAAGCCAATCTCGAAGTCAAACTGGATCTACAATAAGAGAAGAAGGAGAATTAATTACTGCCCGGCTAACTCTTTTAGTGGCAAAACTTAAACACACACACACGCACACATACATACCTACTCTTCTTGGCACAGCTTAGATCTCAGGGCGTGGGCGATGGCCTACGTTGGGCTGGAATCAGGAGATGATCCAAAGCGAAAGACTGAACAGCACATTTTCCACTCCAGTTTGCTTCATCGATTCGGAAACCGGAGTGTGCTGTTATGTGCTGGTACTAAGCCAATACCCGAAATGTTTATTTTGTTTGTTTTGATCGTGACGTTTATCGATCTTCACACCGCCGATAAACGACATTGGAACCAGGGGTGCGCACGAGTGGTTTGCTGAGTCGTGCTGGTTCACTAGTTCCGAAGGGTTCAGGGAGTGAGCGGCTCCAGAATTTAAATTGAGACCGTCCTGGGTGAATAGTGGCCCGGAGTAAGAAGAAGGGCTTAGAATTTCCTGACAGTCATCGTCACTGACTGGGCATAATTTTAATTAATCAATACATATATATTTGCCGGATCGAGAGCATTAAAGTGTGTGGAGTCTTGAGCTCGGTAGGAATTCATATTGATTATTGCTTAGTAGTTTAGTAATTTTAGTGTTTCCAGAGGGAAGATTTTGTCAAAATTCGCATCGAGAGCACGGCAACCACAGAAAAAGTTGACCACACAGAGCGGCCCCCAGAGGATCCAATTTTGGAGGAGAAATTGGCCACCCACCTCTGGGTGGCCCCCAGGTTTTTATACCACCCAATAAAAGCCAAACAAAAATTTGGCATGGCAGTAGGGAGTAGTTTTTAAGTATTTATTTAATTTAATTTATATACTCCATTTATATGTGTTATCTATACATATATATTATTTTTCTTGTATTCGTCCCAGTGGTACCCTGGTTAGGAGAAATAATTAATATGTCTTTAGGTGTTAGTGCATTGTATGTAAATATATGTGTTTGAACTTGGAAAGTGAAAGCAACATGGTAGTGTAAATTTGTTTAGGGGGTGAGATGGCAGCCTGAAGATAAGTATCTGAGGAAAAAGGGGGTTGTCCGATTTTTGTAAGTCAACCTAAGGTAGGGCGGGTAATGTTCAGGCAAACATTTCCATCTGTTTTTGCCAAGTGTTTTGTGTTTCATGTGTGAGCCGTGACAGGCATCTGTAAAATATAAATTTGTTGTTGTTGGCCGACCAGCCCAGCTATCGAGGTCGTACTCATCCCTGAGTCAGCCGTGAGCTAGCCGGCGACCGATAGTTGGACCCGGGAAATAACATAACAGTAGTTGTGATAGTCCACTGCATCTTTTGCATTTGGCCGCACTTCAATATGACATTCATCTGAAACGAACTTACTAAAGTTAAAGTTTGGTTATTTCATTGGATAAAATCAAATCAGTTTACCAATTGCCCCAAAACACTGAGGAAATCCGAGCAATTCAAAACCTTTCACACACTCTTTACGTTTAACTACCTTACATTTTCATTGGTCATGAAGTTCAATGTTCAAAGTATTTTGCAAACCATTGATTTCGATATACCAAATAGTGTTTCAATAGTTCGATATTCTGCTGATGAACCAAGTGTGTGGAGAGCTGCGGCGATTCGCTTGTCCAGTGTAATTGCAAGCCGAAAAGGAGTATCTTGCTTTCCCAGCCCAGACAGTGGTTGGACCAGCATCTGAAATGTTGGTCTCTCCACCCGAAAGCATTCCTTAAGAAATGTGTGTATTTTTAGGCACATCGGTCTCTCAAAAGCAACCTTATCGACTCTAGGAAATAAATAAATATTTTATAACTTTATTTTAATATTTAATTAGTAAATGGCTTGTGAATAACAAACGCCCAAGTGCTACGTGGGTGGGACTCTTCGTACGCAACGCTAGTCACTTGCAAAACATTTTGCAGTTACAAGTTTCTATACATATACGTCGGGTGTCCTGGACGTTGCCATGACTCTCAGATATATTCTGAGAGCAGGCTAAAGGGTTTGTTGGAAGGAACATCTCTGTTCATGGAAAATGCTATTACCATATGTGGCACAGAGATTCTGGTTGTGGTCCTTGGAGATTCTGCCTTTCGATTCTTCACAACTGTTATGAAGTCTTATCAGTTTTCAGTGGACCAATCAGCAGAGATGGTAAGAGATAGAGGTTTGACATGTATGGGACAAATGCTTCTTTTATTTGCACGCAGATCAAGTTTGTTTCATATTTTGGCCACGCCCCCTCCCGCCCCCGCAATTTGGAAAAAAGTTATATCTCGTACAGTTTAAAAGATTGAAGATTCGTATCTCCTAGAGATAGTTAGTAATTAGCAAAATGAATCGATTTGCCGAAAAAATGATAAAGATCGAATGAACGGTTCTCAAGTTATTAGCAAAAAAGTGAACCAAGCCCCCCGCTACCACCCCTCCCACCCTAAAAACGTTGCATACTTTTCGGATGGTCACACTAAGGAACGCAGGATCACTGTTAAACATGTTTTTTCATGAGTAACGGGTATATCGAAGTCGGTTAGAGCCGACTTTAACTTACGCTCTCGTTTAAAATTTCCAGCAGCTCTGTGTGGAAGGACTTCATTTCCTCGTTGGACGAATTTATGTCTTCGGCCACCAAAGTCATTATTTTCAGCTTCTTCTCTTCTATTTCTGGAATGCGCTCCAGCTTGTCCGAGCGCTTTCTTTTTGAGACGTCGATGGTTCTTTCAATCCTTCCTGTTCCATCGAGGTGTCAACAGAAGACAAATCTAAAATAGATGTATAAATGAATAGACAACATTACAATATCGTGTTTTAGGTACCTTACCAACGCTTTCGACCAACACGTTCCTTTTATTTATGGCCTTCGATGTTGCCAAAATGGAGTGTACTCTGGAGTAATGCTCCCACTCTGAGCTTGCTCCACCAGATGGCCCAATTTTGATTTGCTCCTTTCTTCAACGAAAATGTATTAACACATCGAACATTTGTTTAAATTTTATCTGTACCTGTACTTCTTTATCAGGTTGCCTATTTTGTTTTTGACCTCAACCGTTGTCGGACCATACATGGCCAATTGGCCTGGCTTGTAAATTTGTGTGTTTTTTCTGCGCCCACGAACCCGTCGATGATTCCCTCTCATAGGTCCAAAAGGAACAACGTAGAGTACAGGGTCCAATCCATTTTGTCTGTAAAGGGAACACCTTTATAATCTTAATAAATTGTTATGACCCAGCTGGGCCCTGAGTGTGTCCTCTAGTGGGGGTGCCGGCTAGCTCAAGCCTTCAGGGATGGATTCCTCAACCCTGACCACCACACGTAACAATAAAATGTCTAACATCACATTACATGCAAATACTAGACGTTAAAAAGCATTTACTGCTGCACAATTTGAATTTAAATTCAAACTCACTTTTCTATACACGAAAACAAATTACTACACGCAAAAAAAAAACTATTTCACAAGACATTAATTGGCAGACTCTAGATGGAACGAGTCTTTCGTGCTCCCTCCCATACCTTGCAGCAGGACTTGACCATTTTTTTTTGAGCTGCCCCAAAATTCAACGACGAGCAATCTTGTTCAAGCCATGTTTAGTTCCACCCCCTTCCTCCCATATCAAAACCTTTTACCACATACTTTCTTTTCCTTTCATATCTTAATTTATTGACAAAATTTTCTTATTAATGCGGTTATTTCGTGTTTATTTGGTTGAACTTTGCTTGTGTTGTTGTTGCCAAACTGCAAGTCAGTTGTATGTCCAATTGGACCGAAAAATTTTGTGTTTATATGTGTGTAACAAGGGAACACACGTATGCGGCTTGCCTACCTGTAAGAGCTTTTAGGGAAGGGTGGGGGCGGGTCGCCTTCAATCGAAGGACAATTTTCTTTGGACAAAAAAATATATGTAAAAATAAAAAAAATGCAAATCAAAAATTCTCTAGGCGGGCAAGAAACACAAAAACAAAATGCACAAAAAAATGACACAGCAAAAAATGCCGAAAAGAAATATAGTTTAAAAGAAATAAATTTTCAAAAATGAAAGGAGAGGTAACCAAGAAGAACCACACAAAATTTCGGTACGAGGTTTTGACTATCATTGATCAACTTTACTAATGAAATGTTGATTGGAATTTGACGGGATGTCCTTTTCCGAATAATCATGGGAGAAAGTTAAGGATTAATAAATCCTTGAGAACTCTTTCTTCGGATCCAATATAAGTGAACCAGCACACCCGTCTCGAATATATCTCCCGATTCGTTGTTGACTTTAACGATGATGTGAGGAGTCTTCGTTTGATGTTGAGACGGAGTCGGTATATATAGAAAGTTATGACAGATAATTGCTATGTATTTTCTGACAAGTTATATAATTATTTTGATTTTTTCGACTGTTCTTTTTTCCACCGCCAAAGCAGCAGGTTCTTGAATCGTTTATCGATAGAAAAACTGTGTTATCGTGTTAATAGCACGCTTACAGACTCTGTAAGAATCTAAATATCAACTTTTCACGAGAGATTTGCGAACCGCCCTTAAATATGTAAGAAAATAAAGATATTAAAGAAAATAAGAATATAAATAAATTACAAACTAAAAAAAATTGTGTTGAAATGTTGTTAAAAAAAAAATAAATAAATAAAAAAACGGACTCAAAAAAAAAGAAACTAACATATATATAAAAAAAAATTGCCTCCTCTTTGTAGGCGTGTCGGCCTCTCTGTGTCACCTCCAATTAAATTTTGTTTGTGGAGCAGTCATGGAGTGGATCTCCGAATTTCCAATTACAGCCTTGGGGGAGTTTCCCCTATAAAAGGGATTAGGTTGGGCTGTGTTTGGCCTGAGCAGCAAAAAATAAATTTTTTAGGCCGCCATTAACAACCATGGCTAAAATTGAACGGTTAAGCTGCTGGCATGGGTGCTTCGCCAGAAAAAATGATTTGGTGACGCCAACGATTTTTGGCTTCCGGTTAATTGGTGTCTCCGCGGACAGAATAAGCCCTGATCCACCAAAAAATCTGACCAGGCCTGGAAATGTGGGCTGGTCTGAGGAACTGGATATTTTTTTGGATGGGTTCCGATCTCGATCCGAAAATCCGGAAATTAGATCTCGACATGCCCACCAAAACGTAATTTGCGGTTTTGCACAAAATTTTTTTGTTAGTTTTATAAACAATTTCAAAAATCGTCAAAAACGAGAAATGGAAAAACGAGAAAGGCAAAGCTAACTTCATCTGCACCGAAGTTTTGATACACTTGAAATAGCTTGTAGCCACCGACTTGCGCATCCATGGTGTTCCGCTCGTCGAAGGTGAGAACCTCAAGACCCAGTTCCACAATCTGTGCTTTTCGCTAGGCATCACCCCGGCGCTAAGGAGCGCAGGTATATATCGGATTAGGACCAAAAATCCGAACAACACCGTGGATCCGTTGATAATGCTGAAACTGGAGCACGCGCGCGATAAAATAATTTTATTGCGTGCCATTGGGTCATACCGGCGGGAGGTGAAGCAGCCCCTAAATCTTAAGCAATTGGGCTTTGACGTAGCAACACCTTTCTATATCAATGAGCAACTGACGAAAGATAACTATTTGATCTTTAAAGAGGCGATGAGACTAAAAAAGCTTAAGTTGCTCTCAGCTGTGTTCTCGCGGCGTGGCCTAGTACATGTTCGCGGAATAAACAAATCGGAGTATGTATGTATGTGTTGAAACTGTGGACAAGCTTTCGGAATTCGCCTCAGTCGCTACAGCTAATGCATCTGATGCTTATGCTGCTGCTTCGGAGCTTGGTGATTCATTTCGCCGCTGAAAGCTTCCCATTTCTGGAGAGCGAATTAATTATTTATGTAAGATTAGGATTTAAAAATAATTCTCACATGGTGTGTAGGTTCTTTATTTATAACTGTTTTCAATGTATTAGGTATGCGCTAGTAATTGATTTAATTGTGTTTGGACTTAATTGTTGTCATTATGTAGGTACGTGTTAATCCTTTTTCGTTAAATTGACAATTTCAGTTGAGATAATACGAATTATTTTTCAGTTTGGGTCATGTTCATTAGCTTAGCATCTATAACTGACACCTCAATCCTCTCATTTTCTAAATTATAGTACCAAAATAATGTCCTATTTGCTATAAGTATTCAAGAGTTGTCTACCAGTTTCTTTTTGTATAATTTGAGTCCTGTATTTCGTTTAAAAGTTCTAGGAATCGCTAAAACTTTGTACATTTTCGGCCTTACCATCAAATTAATGGACAATGCTTGAAGCTAGCTTCAGAAATTCTATAATTGTTTGTGGCATTTTGTTTTCTTCCTGGTCTAATTTTTTTTTTTTTTGTGATGTTATCTTCTATTTGTTCCTCATCCATTAATGTGTAATTATATGTTGCTGGCTTATCCAGATCACTGGGCAAAAATGTAACTACGTTGTGCTTATTTGTTAGTGTGATAAGCTATTTCTTAGTGCTAATAATATATTATTTCCTTTTCTTCCTGTAATTTATTGAATTCTGTTGAATGTTTCTATATTGTTTCCCTAATATTGTTGTAATTTTGGAACAATATTTCTAGATGCTTCCCTATCGTTACTCTTTTTATTTCTATTCTCTTATTTAAGCATTTGTAAGACTTAAAAAAATTATCCCTGTTAATATATTTTTCATTAATTATTATAGACCACTCCATTTAACTTATATTTTAAATTTTATTTACAAAGTTTTTTCCTTTTTATTTGACTTATCTCGACCCACTGTGCGATTTGTTTTGATTTAACTTAACGGTTTTTGTAATTTCTATTTTAAACTGTAAAATTTGCTGTTTGCTTTTATGTTTTCATTTTACTTCATGTGCATTTGGCTTAAGTTTAACGGGGGAGTATGATAATTCCTTTGTATGTATATGTGTGTTTTTATTATTTTCTTCATGTTTTCCTTAAGTTAGCGAGGGCGAGTATCGCCGTATCGCAAAGTTGCCATTGAGGCACTCTTTTTATTTTCGTTTTATTGTTTTTAATTTTTTTTTTTTATTGCTGCTGCTGCTCTACTGCTGCTACCGACTGCTGCCTGGCGATTGCTTCTGCTCTTCTCTTTTGCTGCTGCTCCTCGATGACGAAAATTTTTACCCAGATGGCAGAGGCTTCTTTCCAGGTGGGGGGTGGATCCCTGTTAATGATGGCCAACAGTGAGGCCCTTCGGCGCCGTTGATTGGCGATTATTCCGCCTCTTCTTTTTTGGGGTGCGAGCCACTGGAATGGCTGTTAATTGCTCCTCCTCCTCCTGTTTTTTTGGAGCAGCCGCCTGTACTGCTGGCTGTCTTGCCCTGTAGTCCTCGATGGATAGAGGTTTTGGTCCAGCCTGTGGACACGCCTTGATTGCCTTTGCGATGGCAATTTTGTGGTCGCTCATGCTCTTCAGGACTTGACTTGCCGAGGATAGGCAGGAGTTTTTGGTGTTGGTGTGTAGGGTTTTCTTCTTTTTTTTTTTGCCGAATTATGGCAGGATCGCCATGTAATAGGCGTGTGGATAGGTTGGTTTAATTGTGTTTTTTTTCAGGGCAGCAGACCCAGTATTTATACAAATTGTTTACATGCATTCTTTTGGCTAGGAATGGTCACATGAGTTAGAGGAGTTTTTATGGCTAATCTTATTGTAAGCTTCAAATAACTGCGTTTGTTTGTATGCCTCTTCCTTTCTGGTGCATCGTAGTTCTAAATGTATGCTTAGATTAGCTTATGTTTTGATCTGGCGAAAGCTGTGGTTTGTGTCTATGCTAAGATGAGCTTTTACATGATTATGTTTATATTGTCTCTGCACAGTGGTTCGATGGTCTATAATAATCACTACAGTATGAACATTCGTTCAAAATCAGGACATGTCAGGACCGGATCTGCCGTTAGTATATTCTTCACTAGATCGAATGCCTTTTGATGCTCATCAGTCCATACCCATTTGACCTTTTTCTTTAGTAAAGAATGTAACGGTAGTACCATTGTTGCGAAATCTGGAGCAAATCTTTTATACCATGAAGCGACGCCTAGGTATTGCCGTAGTTCCTTCACGTTGGCAGGTGATTTTAGTTCGGCGATCGCCGCCACCTTTTCTGGATCCGTGCATATACCATAACTATATCCGATCCCCAAATACTGCAATTGCTTTCTAAAAAATTGACATTTGTCTGCGTTTATCCGGAGATTCGCCCTTTTCAAACGTCGGAATACTTCTTTCAAGTTTGCCATATGTTCCTCCAGAGTGCGACCTATCACTATGATGTCATCCTGGTATGCGAATGAGTGTGGCATCATTTCCGGGCCGATTACTTGGTCGAGTGCTCTCTGGAATGTTGCGGATGCGGAGTGTTATCCGAATGGCATCACTTTCCATTGGAACAAGCCTTTTCCTGGAACCGTAAACGCCGTCATTGGTCTTCTACTTTCCTCCTACGGTATCTGCCAATATCCGTCTTTCAAATCTAGACTGCTTATATAACACGCCTCCTTCAGCTGATCTAAGATGATGTTGATCCTTGGCATAGGATATGCATCCTTTATTGATTTTTCGTTGACTGTCCTGAAGTCCACGCAGAATCTCCATTTTCCCGTTTTCTTCTTCTTGACCATGACCACTGGTGAACTATATGGACTGTTGGATGGTTCTATGCATCCTATCTCCAGTAGTTCGTCTACCTTTTAGTTTATCTACTCCTGCATTTTAGGGTTTTTGGGATAGTACCTTTGTTTAACCGGTCTATCGTCCTTCATGGTGATCCTGTGCACTGCTATATTTGAAGGACCTTTTAACTCTGCCAACTCTGCTAGCTCCTTTTCGAGAAATTATTCGATTTCTACGTTATGCTCTTCCTTTGATCTCGTCTCGACTGCCACTGACAATTTCTCCTCCAATCATCCGTTCCTGCGGCTTTGAGCTGGTATGGCCACTCTATGTCCTGCGCACGTCAGCTCTGCTCCTACTCCTTGTATGAAATTCCAGCCTAACACCAGATGATCGATTACGCCTGGTAAAATCATCAAGTCGATGGTTTTACATTGATTGCCGAATGAAATTGTTACGCTCAATTGCGTCCCGATTTCTGCGTTCCTACCGTCTGCCAATCAAACTTCTCTTCCCTCTTTTTTCTTAATTTCCCAGACCTAACATAGTTAACATAATAATAAGAAAATTTTGTAAATAAATTAAGAGACGAAAGGTAAAGAAAGTATGTGGTAAAAGGTTTTGATATGGGAGAAAAGGGGTGGAACTAAACATGGCTTGAACAACATTGCTCGTCGTTGAATTTCGCTGCAAGGTATGGGAGGGAGCACGAAAGATTCGTTCCATCTATAGTCTGCCAATTAATGTCTTGTGAAGTAGTTTTTTTTTTTGCGTGTAGTGCTTTGTTTTCGTGTATAGAAAAGTGAGTTTGAATTGGAATTCAAATTGTGCAGCAGTTAGTGTTTTTTAACGTCTAGTATTTGCATGTAATGTGATGTTAGACGTTTTATTGTTACGTGTGGTGGGTAGGGTTGAGGAATCCCTGAAGGCTTGAGCTAGCCGGCACGCCCACTAGAGGACACACGCAGGGCCCAGCTGGGTCATAACAATAATGGCGCCCAAACAAAAAAATATAAGTGGCAACATTAACGGCTCCATAAAGGTGGCCATGATATATGCATGCCAGTTTTTTTATGGCAGCTATACAATATATTCATCCGATTTTGATCAAACTCTACAAAATTATGTTGAAACAGATAATATTCATAACTGGAAAGTACAAAGACGCTACCATTGCAAAGAAAAAAAGTTTTCTCACTAGAACTATTTTTTCGACCGATCGTTTCTATGGCAGATATAGTCATCCAAATTGGATCCAACTTGACAGAATTGTGTGGTAGTGTCCAATATTGATCTGTACAAAGTTTGGGAGCAAATAAGTACAAAACAAAAAAGTTTTTTTATTAAAACTTTTTTAGACTCTATCTTTTGTATGACAGCTATTAGAGACATGATCTATAGAGACAGATCTTCACATGGCACTAAGTAACATTTTCAAAGTGGCTTTTAGTTTCCCCCCCATCTGGAATGAGTGCAGAGGACTTTATATTCAGAGTAGAGCACCTCCAAAAGCACTACAATATAGCCTGACAGACTTGTAGGTTCCATCGATTGTTGACAGAAGGAGATTCAGAGTGGTACTGGCTATTGATAAAGACCAAATCGATCGGGAGCTGGAACGAGTTAAAGCAAGCACTGAAAGGACGCTACAGCGACACTCGATGCGATTATGATAGAATACAGGACATCGCCGAAAGGAAGCAGCTGCCAGGAGAGTCATTAGATGATTTCTTTACGGCAATGCGACGGTTGAGAGCGTCTGTCAATATGCCAGTGGATGAGAGTTGGGTCATTAAGACATTGAAGCAAAACCATGAAGCAACTGATGTACCCAATTAGAATATACACCCTAAACCATTTGCGCGACGAGTGTAGAGAAGCAGAGCGGGCTTTTGCAGTGGAGAGGGGAAGAAACCACCCTGTGTCCTATAGAGCTCGACAAGTCGCGAGACAACCCAGAGTAGAAGAAATCCGTGAAAACAACTGGGAAACAAAGGTCCAAGATGAGCCTACATATATGAAAGCTCAAGTAGAGGCAGTTTCTAGTGGATCGGCAAGAAACATACTCGTGTGCTGGAACTGTCAGAAGGAGAGCCATGTGTACATGGACTGCGAGGCACCTCAGCGGAGCATCTTCTGCTACAAATGCGGACGTCCCAATATAGTTACACCGAAATGTCCGAAGTGCAGTGCGGGAAACGCATCGGGGAACGGGACGAAGCCGGTAGAGTCACGTTCCAGCAAAGACCCGGTGTCACACCATCAGACTTTTCCATCTCGCCAAAATTCGCTGAGCCCAGCGCGCTAAGAGACCATGTGAAGCAGAAAGAGGTCGAATCAATAGCTCAACCAGTTAACAGAGAGGAAGCAAGGGGACTAAACCCGAAATTTTCGTTGGAGGATAGGTGGAACCGATATAGGTCTACGAGGGGAAAAATATTCGGATATAACAGGCTAGAAGGGATAACGATGCTATCGAACCGAGTAAGAAGAGCCAGAGAGAGGTTTGAATGTCGCAAAGTGGAAAGGCAAGCCGTTCAGAAAACAGTCACCGCAATCCAAGAGAGTCAGAAGTCGCCGCGGGACCGTCGCCCATATGCTGACTTTTTCATTAAGGGACATAAACTTCGTAGTCTACTGGATTCAGGTACATCGATAAGTGTGCTTGGTTCAGGATGCAGAGAGTTGGTGGATAAATTGGGAATGGCCTGGAAACCGTTTCATTCAAAGAGTAGTAGAAATATCCTGTAAAGATCAGGTTGCCGAGATCTGTTTCTACCTTTGCCCTTCACTTCAGCAGGAATAATACCTCGGAATTGATTTTTGGCAGTTTTCATTAGCTCCGGAGCTATTTGTAGAATCTCTCTCAGAACCAACTCAGTGGCCACTTTAAGCAATGCCGAAATCGAAGCTGCAACCTCAGATGCTCACTGAGGAGCAAGAGCTTAGGTTGGAAGCAGTGAAAAACATGTTTCTTACTTTTGAGGAAAAGGGCTTGGCGGCACACCCTTAATGAAGCACCATATACAGCTAACCGAAGATGCAGTGCCTATAAAAGAGCGATGTTACCCTATGTCCCCAGCGAAGCAAAAGTGCGTGTATGAGGAAACAGATAACATGCTGAAATAAGGGGTTATAGAGGAAAGTGACAGTGCGTGGAATAATAATGTCGCCTTAGTCATGAAGCCAGGCAAGAGTCGGCTATGCCTCGATGCTAGAAAATTAAATAAGCATACCGTGAAGGACGCCTATCCACTCTAAAACATTCAAGGTATCCTGAGCAGAATAGATTCCACCATCTACATTAGTAGCGTAGACCTAAAGTACGCATTCTAGCAAGTCGAACTGGAAGAGGAAAGCCGACAAATGACTGCGTTTACGGTCCCTGGACGCCCCTTGTACCAATTTGTCGTTAGGCCTTTTGCACAAAGACTGTGCCGATTAATGGACAAGGTGGTACCGCAAAAGCTAAGGGAGCAGGTGTATTTGTACCTAGACGACCTTCTGTAGTATCTACAGGTTTTGATTCCCACCTTGACGTACTACAGCAAGTGGCCGACTGCTTACGAAAAGCTGGTCTGACGATTGGCCTAAAATAGTCCCACTTTGCATTTAAGAAATTGATATACCTTGCCTCTATAATAGGAGAAGGTTCACTGAAAATGGATCCGCTCAAGGTTGCTTCGATTCATAACATATATCTTAAAGTCATGTGATTGAAACTTGGGCAATTGTGCTCTTTTTTATATTTATCAAGCTTTTCAAAATTACAACATCACACAGATCGGACATCTATCATATAGCTGCCATAGAAATGTTGAATTTTGTTGTGGTATAATATACTTTCCAAACTCTGGTCAAATTTAATCCACAACAAAATGCAATTAATCATAATACTGGTATGGCAGCTATATGAAATAGACGTCCGATCTGTGTGATGTTGACATTTTTGAAAAGCTTGATATATATAAAGCCCACTTGCCAAGTTTCAGTCGTAGAGCTTTGAAACTGGCTGAGTGGCAACGCATTCTTTTTAAGGGCAACTTTTTATTTGTTTATAACTTCAAAATTCATAACTTTTTAAACTATAAAAGTCTCCATCTTTTTGAAAACACCAAAATTTAAGTTATATTTAGGGCAATAAATTGTTTATCCTTAGAAGCTATATCATGTTAGTTAACACTGAAAAAAATTATAAATAATTTTAGCAACAATTACTTAATATTATTAAATAATTTAAAAATCTATAAAATTATTATTTGAGTAGCTACAGTAAAATACTTTTCACCAGTATCAATTTGATACCTGTCCGATAAACCAAACCTGAGATATCACGTTTTTAAAAAACCCTTTTTTTTCCATTTTTCCGTTTTTGACGATTTTTGAAATTGTTTATAAAAATTAACAAAAAAATTTTTGTGCAAAACCGCAAATTACGTTATGATGGGCATGTCGAGATCTAATTTCGGATTTTTTTATTAAAATGAAAAATAAAAATTTTTTTTAACTGTTCGGTTTATAAAAGAATGACCCATAT
>JAEIFU010001295.1:0-74042 GCA_018904235.1 Lordiphosa stackelbergi
AGCAACGCATCGCACGCTGGATGGATCAAAGGCTACATTCAGACTCTACTGCATCGAGCTGTTCCGACCAACGGCGAGAGGGGATCTGCTATGGTTGAATGGCTGTCCAAGAAGGACTGTTAACGGTGTCATATGCTCACTATGTAACAGCAATGAGTTGGAAGACATGCAGCATTTTGTAGGTTGATGCCCTGTTCTAAGAGAAGAGGTAGTCATGGCGTTAAATGGAGAACTGGGATGGAAGAATCTGGCTAGATTTACTGAGGGGGCTTTAATATATAGGGAAAATATTTTTAATGAAGATTTTTAATTCAAATGTAATAATAATTTATAATAGATAAATTTATGATATTTGTAATCGTTGTTTAAACAACAGAAGAAAAGCTGACGGTTACAAACCAAGCTTTATAAATGTATCGGTAGGAGGTACTGTTTTTGTTCTAATATTATTTCGGTATTTGGTTCCGTACCGGTACCTAGATTTTTATTTCGGTATACCGGTACGTACCGGTATGTACCATTAAAATATATTTTTAGCGATGACATAATAATTATACTCCAAAAAAAACACTTGCCATTCTGAAAGGCAAATGTGGAAACTTTTTCGAGTTTTCATCGTCTTTATTTTGAGAACGTTTCTCAGGAAAAATTATGATGTTTAATGCCATTTTCATACAAGTACATGTAAGCTTCCACTTTCAACCGGTCCAGAACCGAACCTGTAGAACCAGTTCAGTTTGGGTTTTTGACTCAATCGCACCGGACCTTTTAAATTTTCAACCTCCCGAACCTGGACCCGAACTGGACTTCTTCTGCTTGAAAAGGGTTCGGTTGAAAGAATATCTTTAGTCAGTTTTTTCAGAGCTTCTAAAATAATAGTGCTGAGTCGGAGCATTGCCATTTCAAAATAAAAAAAAATATCCAAACTGCATATGGGATTTCCACTCTGACGTACGATAAATTGACAAGAAAGCAAATTAAATCGAATTTTTAATTCGTTTTTTACTGTATAATATAGTCTTAGCAAGCACTTTATTAGTTAAATTACAAGTGAAATTCGGTTTCCAAAATAATGACTAAATTGGAAGCTATTCGAACGTGACAAAAACAGAAGTGGTTTTCCGTAGTAATAAAGACAAAGTTACGAAACCTAAAAATACTAGCCCAAAAATTTAATATCTTAGAGAATAGTTCTTTGAAATGTATATTTTTGATTTATAAATCTGAGTTCATTTTTGTAATAAAATTTATCCTGTCGATACGTGACATGTCGACGTACATTTTTTCTCATCATCATATTTAGTGGTTTCTGTTTTAATGCGTAGCAAAAACTTACGTTAAGCATGTAGTTCTCTGGTTTCTATGATTTTGTATAACCCTTGTACCATCAAAAAGATTTTAGTAGCGAATAGTACATCACTTTTTTCCAAATTAGCAATTTTAATGTCAAAATGCGGGAAACTAAAATACATGGTTATTAGTAAATATGTAGTTATTTGATTGTTTCCCTATAAAATTCGATCATATAGTTGTTTAACCTTTTCCGAAATAAAGTCAAGTTGTTAAATGGCAAATTAAATCCGTTTAATGATTTACATAGAAGGTGCGGCCCTGGTAGAGAACTAATGAATGATTACTATAATGAAGGAGATTCATTCGGGTATTGATTAAAGTTTGTAATAGCTTCGTTAGCTAAAAACTAATATGCTTTATTTTTTACCAAAATATATCTCAACGATATCAGAATTCATGAACCAAGCTTCGAACCAAAACCTTAGGTTCGATAAGTAAAGGAACCAGTTTGGGAAGTGAACCTAACACTTTCCCCGGCCTGAACCGTTTTTAGAATTTCAGAGGTTTGGACGAATAGTCCACTCGCTAACCCGGACTTGAACCTAGCCCAGCACAACTCCAACTCATTGTCCTTAAATTGATTTCGTGCATGTTCGTGCCCATTTACACAAACGAACTCTCTTCAATACTGCCTCGTAAAATCATTTAACACGTTTAGTAATTTGAGGAGCTGCTTTTTAATGAAAACATTTCGCTGCATTCCATTCAACGCTCTGCAACCGGCTCTAGTCCAGACATTCTCCTGAACGCCATCTGATCAATGAGGCGCAACTCTCTTTATGCATATATGGAGCAACTGTGTCGTCATTATAAATCAATTGTTGTTTTTCCAACATTTTTCTGTATCGTTTTTTTTTTGTGGCACAATTTCAATTGCAATTTGGCACTTTCGCTTTATTATAAATTTTTTTTTTTTTTTTTTTGAAAGAAAAGAAATGAATTGAGAAAAACGTGCAATAAAGCGTGTGTATGGCGTTGCTTCCTCGCACTCGCTCTCCACACAACACTATTGCATAATTGGACGTTTTGAGTTTCTTGTTTCTTTCTTTCTTTTTTGGTGTCTGCTGCATTACATGATGCTCCGTTCGTTAGTTGCTGCTGTGGGCCATTAGTCATTAGCTGCTGCGTTAATTATCATTAGTAGCTGATGATGACGATGATGATCGACGAGCAGTGTGTCAGTCTGGTCACATTATGCAATTAAATATTCGCAGCGCATAAGTTCATTGAAGAAAATCAAACTCACACCATTCGCACCATTCGCTGCGGTTTAGTTTCATTGAAAGCTCAATTTACAATTTTACAATTGTGCGAGCGAGGTACGAATTATTCGCATACGCCACGGCACACACATGTATTTTGCAATTGAGTTAATTTCCCCGTTTGTGCCTATGAATCACTAAGCCGAGCTTTGGCCAAACCTAATAACAATTATAAACTAAAGCGGTGGTGGACAACCTTCAAAGTTTTGCTTCAGCTTCAGCAACTTCAACTTTAGCTTTGAGCTTGAGCAAGGTCAACTGGATAAAATAATAAAATATAAAATTTGAAACATAATATGATCCAGAAATTAAAACTTGTTTAAACTTCAAAGTTAAATATCAATTGGTCTGGTAATGTGGAATCTTCTTTGGTAACAGAACCTTTTGTAAAAGGCAAATAAAATGGATCGGTTCGGGTAAGGGTTTTAGAGGTCGACTCGGGCATTAAATAAAACCTTTACCCAAGTAGTTTCTATGTGAATGATTTTGCACATTTTTTAGAGGAACGTTCGACTGGCGGACTAAGAATATAAAAATGTTGTCTTTGCTATAGATTTTTTTGGGTACTCCTTTGTCTTTTTAAAGTCTGCCGCTCTGCCATTTGCCGTGGACATAAATACACAGTACACTCCACAGAAAAAAAAATTCCAAAATTCGCGGTGGATATTAAAAATTTGCCTAAAAAATCCGTCGATTCACCCTAAATTTAAGAAAATACAATTTTCTAAACATTATGGAAAGCCTTAAATTTAAGAAATTTTTTAGCGGATCTTTCATTCTGGTGAAGCCTTCGAATCTTTTGGGATTGGAAATGTTATTAACGCTGATATGCTGACTCCACCAATTTCCATCGGATTAGAAAAGGTCTTTATACAAACTCAACGAAACACACCCACCTGTTTTAGTTCATTTAACTATTCTAGAAAGCAAAAAAAAAAATTAGTTTTCATTATTATTAGTTATTTTTTGGGGTTGCTTCCTATTGCGCTTAACACAAAAAAGGCGTCTTTGCGCACTACACGAAGGCACACGCTGTTCTAACGTCTATAACCTTGCGTCTAACGTCTTATAGTTTCCTATTTCAAATTAAGAAAATATTCCATGTTTCAATTGAATCCAAGATCGTGTAAACGTCGTCTTTTCTTACAAAAAATTTCCCATCTTCTAGTTATGAGAAGATTTGAAGTTTAAATGCTTTTCTTTGATAGGGTCATATGTTTTCTGATGAATTTCAAATTCACTTCACATTGACAAGTCATATTCTACTAAAAATAAGATGCAAAATTTCAAAAAATTCTTTGTCCAACTCGTGAAATACCACTTGCAACCCTAACCCTCCAGAATTCGGAACAGGGCTGTATGTCATTTTTTCCATACAAACTGTTGTCGCTACTCTCTGGCATTACTCGCTACTCTCTGGAAACAGAAAGTGTCATTACCAATAATTTGTTAATTTGAATTTAAAATAAAATTTAAAAAGTAGGCGCAATTTTGTTCAATATATAAATTAGTCAAAAAAATGGTGTATTTTGCTTTCTGCTGATAATTTGCTTTCATGACGGGTTTTGCTAAATATTCCAATAAGTCCACGAGAGTTTGAAAGTGGCACCTTTTATTTAAATCAAACTTTTCAGCTGTTTTTGACAACGTATCGCTGTGAATATCAAAAAGATGACAATTTGTCAATGGAAACGGCAAAATTTTTAGAAATGAAAAAGATAAGAAATGAAGTCAGTGGTAAATAGGTTATGAAACTAATTTTCAGTTCTCGAGTAAGTGTGCGCAGTTCTCAGTGTCCGTTTTATAGATGAGTCTCCTGTCTGTCGGTATGTTTAAAATGAGCAGCATTTCTAATGTACAGCGCTTGTAGTATTGTCGCTGCCTCAAAATTTGGCAGTTTTATGTGTATTTGATGTCGTAGCTTGGGCTATATGGGTCTTCAACTTGGATTTTGTAGTTCCTATTTAGATTTTGTTGCAACTATCGCCTTTATAAACTTGTAAATGACAATTTTGACATCCGTGTGACAGCGTAGAGTTTTCTGTACGGTTTTTGAATGGAGTTCAATTCTGCTTATTTTTCGGAAAGTTTTATTTCTAATTATGAGGTTTATTCTCTAAAGTAGGGAATAATGTAGAATGTAGAAAACGACGTAATTAACGAAATTATTCTTAAAACATGGATTACCTTCGCCATATTTTTAAGAAAATTATTTTCAGAAAATCATCCTTTTTTTTAAGAAATTAAAAAGTTTTACAACATCGCAATTTGATTTTTAAGGTTGACCCTGTTTATAAGAAACTAATATAGGTATTTTAAGGGATATTTTACTGTAAAATCAAAGGTAAATTTTGACCCAATTTTAAGAAAGGTACATTAGAAAAAGTAGTCCTAATTATTAGAAAAATCTCCCACAGAGAAGAAAAATCTTTTCCAATCCTTTTTAATGGTATGTTTTTTAAACTTTTAGAAAACTTCTTCAGTTTAATTAGAAAATTTTTCTAAATTCCCGGGGCAACTTTTTTACTATCGTATACTGAGTATCGAGTACTGAGTATCGAATACACTGAATATGGAACTGAGTACTTAGTATCGAGTACTGGTCGAGGTAAATTTAGACCCAATTTTAAGAAAGTGACATTAGAAAAAGTCGTCCTAATAATTAGGAAAACCTCCCATATTCTTGATTTTGGAAAAGTCTTTTCTGAAACTTATTTATGGAATATTTTTCGAAGTTTTATAAAAGTTTTTCAATTTATTAGAAAAATTTTCTAAATACCAGCAAATTTTTATTTACTGAATTATCGTGTACTGAGTTTCGAGTACGTAGTATTGAGTAAGTAGTATCGAGTACGTAGTATTGAGTAAGTAGTATCGAGTACGTAGTACGGAGTACTTAGTATCGAGTACGTAGTATCGAGTTCGTAGTATCGAGTACGTAGGATCGAGTACTTAGTATCGAGTACGTAGTATTGAGTACTTAGTATCGAGTACGTAGGATCGATTACTTAGTATCGAGTACGTAGTATCGAGTACGCAGTATCGAATACGTAGTATCGAGTAGGTAAGATCGAGTACTTAGTATCGAGTACGAAGTATCGAGTACGTAGTATCGAGTACGTAGTATCGAGTACGTAGTATCGAGTACTTAGTATCGAGTACGTAGTATCGAGTACGTAGAATCGAGTACTAAAAGTAGGGTTCGAAAAATCGAGGTACATTTTGACCTAATTTTAAGAAAGTGACGTTAGAAAAAGTAGTTTTAATTATTAGGAAAATCTGTAATTTTCTTGTTTTTGGAAAAGTTTTTTCTCATTTTTTTATGGCATATTTTTTGAAGTTTTAGAAAACTTCTTCAGTTTATTAGAATATTTTTCTACTGAAGTATCGTGTTCTCAGTATCGAGTACTGAGTATCGATTACTGAATAATCGAGTACTGAATATGGAACTACCATTTACTCGTACCGAGTACTGAGAGTAGTGTTCTAAGAATCGAGTCCTGAGTATCGAGTTCTGAGCAACGAGCTGAGTATCGAAAGCTGAACCGAGTACTAAGAATATAGTTGTAAGAATCGAGTTTTGAGCATGGAGCTCTAAGTATCGAGTACTGAGCATAGAGTTTTGAGTATGGAGTACTCCTTTTTTGAACTGTGAGTTTAAATCGGTTTCAGTTACAACTTAAATCATACTCTTTAAAAAAGCGCTGTTGTTTTTTTTATTGTTGTGCACATTCATTTGGTTAATGCACCATGGCCTATTTACATGTTTATCTCTGAGAGGTTGTCCAGCAGCTCCTTGGCATTGTCTTTGTCTTGTTTTATTCATGGGCCACCTGAGATGACGTTGAACTCGCTATCAAGCTCCTACTCTGTCTCTGTCTCCATCTCTGTCAAAATGTGGGCAAATAAGCGCATCACAATAGAACAAAACATACCTTCGTCTGGGTTGAGGTTTATCATGTCCCTCTTTATTTTTATCTCTCTCTCTTTCTCTTTCCTAGGGGTGTCTGAATGGGTGGACATTAACTAAACTTGGCTACTGCGCTTAATTATTCAAATGATTTTCGCCAGTTGTTTTTATTGCTATTTACTGTACTCTCTCTTGCATGTTTGTTTATGTGTTTGCTTTGGTCTTTGTTTGCCTTGGTTGTTGTCTGCAGCAAAAAGTTGAAGTTCATGTTTTTTGTATTTTCTGTTGTTGTTGCTCATGACTAACAAAAATATGAAATGCCAAATATTTGTGGCGAGTAAAGCTTGCAAATATATATTAAACATACAAACATACAAACATATTGTATTGTGAATTCTGTTGTATAAAGTGTGTTATTATGCAATAATGTGTTGAAATTCAAATATCTCTAAAAAAGAAAAAACAAAAATCAATAATTCTCTATTTGATTTGAGCAATATTCTCATTTGAAGTTTTTAATCTTCAAATAGGTTTGATAGTATTTACGGTAAACTTTGAATACAAGATTGATTTGTACTTGGTTCAAGGATAATACAAATTTAATTAAAGCTGCAACTTTTAGAAAAATTTTCTTTGTGTACCTTCTTCAAATTGTGCAATTGGAGTAGGGATGTCGAAATATCGATATCGTATACTTGTGGAATAAATTTTTGGTGTGTATTTTTGTTAGTTTTGGCCACAAAAAGGGAGGTTTTTTGAAGGCATTCTCTTGGATATTAGTAGTATTACTGATATTACTAATATTAGAGAAACCTTCCGTTTTGTCCGAAAACCAAAAAAAAAGTATTCATAAAAAATATCGTCAAATGTTATTCGAAATCGATATTTCGATAACCCTAAATTGGAGTTGTTGTTTAGAGGGGAGCATTATGGAATGATAAAGTTATGCACAATATGCGGTCTCTTAAGCTTCTTAGGGCTTTTTAGATCGTCAAAAATTTTTAGAAAAATCCGTTAAAATAAGGGAAACATGCTCGACTTTATTTTTGGACGTTGGCTACTAAAACAAGCAATTTAATGCTTAAATCAAAAGTCAAATAGACAATATTTATCATTGTTTTGTATAACAATCTCTTCCAAAAGTGTCTGGTCTTTCTTCTATGTACACCACTCATACAATTAAGATATGATTTCTAAAACGCATAATCTCTGGATAATGCACAGAAAACAATATAAGTGATTTATAAAGGTGAGCAAACTGAAATAGTCCAGATCAGTTTCGGGAGTCCGAAAATTAAAAAGGTTTAGTTCATGGACCGAGTCGAGGCACCTAAAAAGCCCGAACCCAACCGTGTCTAAGGGGTTACCAGCCTTGATTGATTGGTGCCAAGTTTCGTCCTTATTCATTAAACCTGAGGAATGAGATGACAAAGAAACTGACAGACGGTCGGACAGACGGTCATAGTTATCTATCAATTCAACAAGGGTTGTCAATATTTGATCGATATATCGATATTTATGTTGGACGATAAGGGTTATATCGATAAGATATTCTTTGTGCCGATATAGGCGATTATCGATATTTTTATAAACGATTTATAAATGTCGATTTTGTTTAATCAAAAAAAAATGAAATTGCGATCAAAAGTCTAAAATGAATTCCTCCGTTCAACTTGAACCAACGGTACATTTTCTTCTCTTATACGTTATTAGTTCATAGAAGTGCGATTTCTAAGTAGAATAAATAAAAATGGTTTTCCAGTTCTGTTGGAAAAGACAAAATCGTTAAATGTCTTTATTATTTGAGGTCGATTTGCGCGGGCAAGGAATACATTTTAAATCCATAGTTTCTTGATGAGATTTTTCTTCACATATACCTTGTTATCTTCGTAGAAGTGCGATTTCTAAGTAGAATGTAAACAAATTTTTTTTTTTTTCAATTCTGTTCGAAAAAAAAATCCTCAAATATCTCTTTAAAATATTGAGATCGATTTGCGCCGGCTTGGAATTCATTTTTTGAACCATGGTTTTGTGAAATTTTCTAGAATTTTCTGTGTACCAACCGAACCCCCAAACTATAGTCTAGATTCAGAAAATTAAAACAGTTAAATCTTAAAGTTATCCCATTAGAAATATAAGATATAACTGCCACTAGAAATGGTCATGTGGCAGTAAAGACGTTTCTTAAAAACTTTTCAGTTTTCTTAAGCTTTACAAAATAACGATATATCGATGTTTTATATATATATCCGATATATCAAATATCGATATTGAAATTTTTGATTTTTGATATTATCGATATTGATATTTTAAGAAATTTCGACAACCCTAAATTCAACTCGTTGCTGCTTTTTAAAAACTGGGTAAAATTACAAACTCTCTTTTTTTTTTTTTTTTTTTTTTTGTAACTGTGAACGTAAAATCTCTATTTTTTGTTTACAGCGAGTTGTTGTAACACTGTACTCCTATAAATTGTCTACATATTTGAAATTTTCTTTGTTTTATGAGTTACTCTCTGTAACTCCTAATTATACTTGGTGATTTTTCATCTCTACTTTCTTTTGAAATTAACTTACCCACAGTTAATCTAACCGTTATATAACTATTTTTATCGTAATGTTCAGATTCCGAATTTTCTTAATTCAGTTTCTTTTATACATTACTTTTGACTTTACTGTGGTCTCTTTATTGTTAATTTTTTTTGTTTATTTAATCGTATTATTTTAACTATTTTACTAGTAATGTATCTTCAATCGTTTACCTCCCGGTTCTCCCCCTTAAAATTTTTTTCTTTTTGTTTAAGTATCTGAACATTTTGGGTACACGATAATGGGGTCTCCACCTCTTATTTCCCAAATATTCTTTAAGGAGTGAGCTTGCCTCCTAATACTTCAGCAATAGCCAATTTACTTGTTGGATTTTGGCCCCATTTATCGATATTTGCAGTGAAAAGTGTTGACATTGTTGCTTTAAAAATCCACTAGTTTACTGCATTTTACGTGCCTTAATGGATTTAAGAGCTTCCTTCATTTTGTAAAGGATTTATCGAAATCGAAGTAAAAGAAATTTTTACAAACAAAAACTTACGTGTTATGAATTTATTTCAGTTTAACCCAGTAAAATTTCGAATGGAAAAAGCTTACCTGTAAGAAAACAGAAAAGAAATAGACATATTAGTTAAATTTCTATTTTAATTAAAATGCATGTTATCTTCGTCTATGCCGAAGCCAGCTAAACTCACTAATTAAAAAAAAAAATAACTTAATACAAACACCGCGATTCTGCGACCAACTAGATTGCTAGTTAAAAAATATAGTCAAAAAAATCTTGGTTGTTGATGTGGCGTCTTTTCGTTAGATTTTTATGACCACAGCTGTTGTAAATAAATTTTTTAGCAATCGTTTTAAAGCAACGTGATCTGTGGCCAGCGAATGAAAAGCTGTTTGCGTACTGGCACAAGCTTTGGAATGCGTTTGGCCCGGGTGTTTAACCGGTAACTAAACTTATCTAACCAGAGGTTCGTTCGTAGCATCTTATGTCGTTGAATAGTTTTCGGATTAATCAAATTAAGCAAAGTCGCATAAAATAAGAATCCTTTCGGCATTACTTTTTTTTAAAGAGAAATCATTCCTCCTAGTTATTTTCTTCTGCAAAACGAATTCGGATATGATGTGCAAATGGGGTCTTCTTTTTTTTAGAAAACATATTTAAAAGGGTCTAAAATAATTTTTTTAACCGAAACCGATTCTAAGCAAAAGTACTTTGGTTCGGATACCCTTTTTTAAAATCCGCTGCAATAAAGATCCTCAGGTTTTATCTAGGTTACGTATACACAGTTGAAGGCATCTTGTATTCATACAATTCTTATGAATGATTATAGACTGGTAGCACACTTCATTGTATGGTAATTGTCTGTCTGTCATATTTATGCTATACCTTTCACCTCCTTTCCTTTCTGCCGCCCACCCAGGCAGGGCACTTGACTTGTGTCTTGGACTTGGATTGGGTGGCAACTGTTCCTACCTGGTCGAAAAGGCAAACGTGCAATTAGCATAAAGTGCCTGGGCCTGCCAGTCAACTGACAGTTGTAGTTGTAGTTAGTGGTTCTTGGTGTGTGTTGTTGTTGTTGTTAGTTGGCTGTGTTGAAGTGTGAAAAGTTGGCGGTTGGGGCTGGCTGCAGATGTCAAATGACGAAGTGTACAATAAATAGTACATAAATACACTTAAGAAAAAAATGAATGTATTTCGTTTTATTTAAGTTATTCGCAACACGATCGATCATATTACCAAAATAAGAAAAAGAATTTTTAAAACAAGAGTACAAGAGAGTTTACGTTGAGTACAAAGTATCTCAGAATATGAAAACACGTATCTGTACATGACAGCGATGGGCACTTAGTGGCCCGTAGCGCCCTCTAAGCTCGGCCTGTTATTTCGCTTATAGCGAAATTTAAGTTAATCTATACTATAAATTTGTAGAAAAAATAAAATGTGTGTGAGGGGGCTATCACCGCAACGCGTGCACAAAATTGCATTTTCTATAAATGGTTTCTCAAAAATTAAAAATTAGTCAAAAAAAATCTCAAATTTGGGCCAAAAATGTGTCTTTGAACGCCTATTTTCTTAAGTTAAGGCCTTTCGTAATTTTTAAGCTTTTCTGATTATTTTTGTTAAATTTTAAGAATTTACCGGGACTGATTTAAGAAATACTGTGTGAATTCAATTTTGCTAAAAAAATGGTATTTTTAAAGTTGAACATTTAATGAAAGGTTGGTTCATGTCATTTATTTATGAAAAACAATTTCGGTCAAATGACCACCACGGCTGACTTGACAATGTTTTCGGTCGAGAGCACCGGACGAGTACGTACACGGGTTGGTTTATCCACCAACATTCCAGTTTCACGAACTCGCTTCCAGAATTGATCCGAAAATTGATTTTTTTGTGTTAAAAGTTTTTTTGTATATTTCCCAACTTTCTTCAAGCGAAGCTACCCATTTGTAAATTCAAAGTTTTTACTATATATAGTCGCATTCCGAATGACATTTGACGTTTATGAAATAAAATTCTGAATGGATCAAATTCCAATCACTAGATGGATCACCACAACATTTTAAACGATATTCAAAAACGTAGACTTTCAATGTAAGAGTATATTAGGATGGGTTGAAGACCTTTTTAAACTTAAATTAAGGTCTAAAGGATCTCTAAATAGTCGGAAATTTAAAATATGTATATTGAAAAAAAGGAAAAAAAAAATTATTTTGAAAAAGGGCTCCAAACCAAATCAACCCATAAATAACACAGTGCTACAAATTTCCAAAAATTGTAATAACCTGGGTATTGGCATAGCGTACGCTGTAGAGCAGGTCGCGTATAGCACTTCCTCATACTTGGTTTTCCTCGGGGACCCCCAAAATCTGAAGTTATGGCCCAAAAACCGTTTATTGATCTTTTTGCTCACTTAAATTGAAATAACTCGCGAATGGACCATCTGATTTTTTATAACTTTGCCAATTCTGATAGCGACGAGAAGAGTCTAATATATTATATTCATAGGTTATAGTGATTTACCGCGATGGCTGAGAAATGCGGGTTACAGATCTGGTATTTTCAACTTTTTTTTCGAAATTTGTACTTTGACCACCACTGGTTTCACTATTTTATTCTATGCGATTTTTCCTTAAGGTTTATTATAAAAGCCCAGTTAATTCTGCGTTGAACATTGGTTCTCACGATAAATTTGGTTACCTAATGGCGAAGCAATTCGCGGATATGTGAGCACACCTCGAAAATCTAGTATTCGTTTTACAGAAAATCGATTGACTTAACATTATTGCCCCTAAAAGTATAGTTTGCTAAAGTTTAGTGGGAAATTTAAATTCAATTTTTCATATAATCACATAAATGTTTGCATATTTGTATGACAATTTTGGACTTATATTATTCCTGTTCGAGTGCTGTTACCCTATAGGGCCAGGATAAACTGCAGTCAAGTCAACAATTAATGCAGCTTCTCTACAGAGGTACATTTTTTTTTACTATGTACCAAAGGTACACAGAGTATATTAAGTTTGTGCAAATGTATGTAACATGAAGTATCTCCTTTAAGGAATATATATTCTTGATCAGCATCAACAGCCGAGTCTATACAGCTATATCCGTCTGTCTGCCTGACCGTATAATCAAACAGATCTCAGAGATGGTAAATAATAGAGGTTCGGCATGTATGGGACATAAACTTCTTATACTTGCAGGCGGATCAGGTATGTTTTCTATTATTGCCACGCCTCCTCCCGCCCCAGCAATTTAGAAAAAACTTCATATCTCCCACAGATTTGTAAATAGATGCTTTTTACCTTCTTGGCATAAATAGTAACTAGCATTATTTATCAATCCATTAGTAAGGATCGGCAGCTCTGCTTTCTGCTGCTACTGTTGCACAAAAATACATCCAGAGAATACACTACCGCAGGCACAGAGTTTTGTATTTTGAAGCCACCGACTTCTTACTTGTTTTTATTCAGCTCTATGTTTAAAGCATATTTAAATTCCTAATATAGCGCCTGCGGCCGCAGAACAAATGTAATCAGGGAACGAACCAACTGTTTTGCCATAATTCGACCTTAAAAATTAAGTAATACGTTGCCATCATGGACTTGTTTTCTTTGATTGAAAACCGATGCTTCTCATCCAGAAGCCAACCACAGATGAAACAAAACTTATTTTTTTTATCGCACATTATGAAGAAACTTTCACTCGTTTGCTCTGCACCAAAGAAGTTATTATTATATTGACAAAGTTCGCCCCGGTTACCTTGCATGCAACATACGCCGAATTATAAAAAAAAAAAAATTGTACCTCTGTAGTGAAGCTGCATTAATTGTTGACTTGACTGCAGTTTATCCTGGCCCTATAGGGTAACAGCACTCGAACAGGAATAATATAAGTCCAAAATTGTCATACAAATATGCAAACATTTATGTGATTATATGAAAAATTGAATTTAAATTTCCCACTAAACTTTAGCAAACTATACTTTTAGGGGCAATAATGTTAAGTCAATCGATTTTCTGTAAAACGAATACTAGATTTTCGAGGTGTGCTCACATATCCGCGAATTGCTTCGCCATTAGGTAACCAAATTTATCGTGAGAACCAATGTTCAACGCAGAATTAACTGGGCTTTTATAATAAACCTTAAGGAAAAATCGCATAGAATAAAATAGTGAAACCAGTGGTGGTCAAAGTACAAATTTCGAAAAAAAAAGTTGAAAATACCAGATCTGTAACCCGCATTTCTCAGCCATCGCGGTAAATCACTATAACCTATGAATATAATATATTAGACTCTTCTCGTCGCTATCAGAATTGGCAAAGTTATACAAAAACAGATGGTCCATTCGCAAGTTATTTCAATTTAAATGAGCAAAAAGATCAATAAACGGTTTTTGGGCCATAACTTCAGATTTTGGGGGTCCCCGAGGAAAACCAAGTATGAGGAAGTGCTATACGCGACCTGCTCTACAGCGTACGCTATGCCAATACCCAGGTTATTTCGCACTGTAGCACTGTTTCATATTCGGTACAATTCATTCGGCTTCAGGTTCATATATTTTGCCAAACTTGGTTCGGTTTAGGGTTCGATTTTCTGTGAAAAATAGGTCGAAATTTCAGGTTCAAACCGGTTCGCTTTAAAAATCGTATTTGAAATAAGAATTCGAAACTTGGTTTAAGTACTACCAACATCTTTTGTACTTAATTTAAGTACATAATACCTGATTTTTGTTCCGAGTGTACAAACCATAAATGAAAGGGGGAAAGAAGGTCTAGCTGGTCATGTCAGTGCTTAAGGCATCCACATACGTATGTGCATACGTATGACTGTTCATATTCTCCACCTACCCGTCAGTCTTCCTCACATCTCTGCCATTGCGTTAATTTATGTTCATTTGTTGGTGTTGCTGTTTCTTCTGCTTTATGGCATTCCACCTTCGCTTTTTTTGTATACCCATTAAAAATGTATAAAATGGGTATGATGATTGCTAAAAGGCAAAAACTTGCTATAAAGCAAATAGACTCTTGATTAAGCGTCGTTATAGCAATGTTCGATAGTCTGCCAAGGGAAAAAAATTAGAGTATTTAAAGTATATTGAAGGGTTGGTGGTGATTGTAAATCAGGGGCGCCCATGCCCATTGAGCAAGCCGCGCATTTAGTGTTGTGTGACGCATAAGAATGGCGGGCGCGTATGCCACTTACGCGAGCCATAAGCCTTTAAAAAGCAACAAAAAAATTCATATTGCTCTCCTCTCTTTCTTTCCTAGTTAAACTTTGTTGTCTCTTTCTCTATCTCCGATATCTCTCAGAAATTCGAACGCAACAACAAAGTTGCTTAGCGTAGTCGGCACTCGCCTCGCTCGAAGTGGCCCGAGCGCTATTCGCTATTTACGGCGGCACACACACACACAGAAATTTATTGTAGTTGTTCTTGCTTAAAATATATTTTGTGCATTGGTATTTCATTCCACGCGGGCGTAAGCTCAGTTTGGTATAAAATTTTAATATAAATTGCCAACAACTTCTATGGCATACTTATGGGCTGTACAAAATAATGTCACATCTAGCACATGTATTCAAAATGGCGTATCTTTGGTTGAGAAAATCGCAGAATGGTTTAGGGTAATTTATTTTAAAGCTAAGATATAGTACTATATGATATTTTCAAAGAAAGTCAAAACAAAAGTATAGCTCCTTCACAAAACGCCCCTAAAAAAGTTCAAAATTCGCATTCTAAGCAACTTAATGCTTAAATTACCAAAATTCTAGACGTGACGAAAAATTTCCGAAACCAAGCCTGTACTGCACCTTGTTGCCTATTGTAATGTGTGCAATTTGAGATTTGAGACGAGATTTGAACAAATTTTCACTCGCTCCCGCGCAAACCCCAAAAAAATGCTAGGGTCATAATTTAAAAGTCCGAAGTTTGACACTTTAAAAAAATTTGTTTAGGCATAATCTCCATTTATACTGAAAATCTCAATAAGGTCGGACAAAAAATAAACGAATCTTATGAGCGTAAGCAAATAACTGAAAACAGGATATTTTATAGTCGATGCACTCGACTGCAGCGCTCTCTTACTTGCTTTGTTTTTGGCATGCACCGCACGTCTCGTTTTTCGGTTTTGGCATTCCTTGCTTCAGTTCAACTGAATCCGATGAGCCGCCCTGAGCTGAGCTTAGTGCAGTTGAGCGGCGCACCCTCTCTTCCTCCCCCCTCTCCCCCCTGTCTGTCGTCTCCCTCACTCAATGCAGTTGATGGTTTGTTATATGCGTGACTAGAATTGTTGTTTTGTTTGTTGTCATAACAGCGCTAGTTATCAGTTTATCAACATTATCAACAGTAACAACAACATCATCGCCATGACTGCGCACACGCACATAAGAAATAGCAACAACAACAATTACTTTTACTTGAAAGACAGTCCACAACAAATAACAACAGGAAGCTTAAATTGAAATGAAATTGCTCTGCCTCCCAGTCCAAATCTCAGTCCACTGTATACATAAGTCTCTTATGATTAATGTGACCTGCAAATGTGGATATTAGGCATTTAGATACCTTTGACCATCCAGAAACGTGACAAAGGGGGAAACAAACCCTAAAAATATGTATGCTCATTCTTAGAGGCTATTTGCAGTCAATCCATCAATACTGAGTTTTCCATTTAATTTTGTGCTTGGACAATTTTTACTAGAGTAAGCGGCTTGCGAGTGGAAAATTTTAACAAGCCTTACTCTGCACTTACGCAGAGTTAAGTTTTAGCAATTCTGCAGATAGTTCTGTCAAATGGTTCAAACCTGTCGCAAAGCTTAAGGCAAAAACCTTGATTTGTCAGATTTCCAATATTTTTCTTTCAACAATTAAGAAAGTCGGTCCAGCCCGTCTATAATATACTCTGTACTCCCTAAAGTTTCTATATATCTAATCAATTTAAGTGGCAAAGAAGCCATAAAGTGTGTAAAGTACTGCCTATCGCAGTTGCAACCGGTGCTATCCTGCATAATTGTTTGCTTTCCTTATAACTGAACTATTGCTCATACGATCTTCACTATTCTTTTGGCGGATCGATAAATAATACTGATTACAGATGATTCTTTATGGCTCTTACATACTTTTGCACAAACTATATAAAATCTATTTACCTTTAGTTCAGAGTATAAAAATAAAAATTTCTTAATCTTATAAAATTAATTTCTTAAATGTGGTAAGAATTTCCCCCAACTATAAGAAAAATATTTTCTAAATTACATCGTCATTGAAAAAATTAAAGAAATAGTTAATGAAACAGCAATAGGCATATGAAGGGCTTACCCCCTTATATAAACAATGGTCCTATTGGCTAAAGTGATTTTAGAAAAATCCAAGCTATTTATTAGAAAAAGACCCAGATATGTTGTTGTTAAAAAGTTTTTTCTAAAACTTGATTTTAATGGAATGTCAAAGTTTGTTTTAGCTAGCTCAACGCAAATCAACAGAGATTAATTAAAACATTTTGGAATAGCAAATGGTATGTTCATACAACGCTCTTTCGAGAATTACCACAATACTCTCATCAGCGGACTTGTTGCTTTTCACGCTTCAACAACCTGAAAACTTCGTTTTAAACAACTTGTGTTGGCGAACATACACTTGGGAATTCCAATGGTGTAAAATTCCAGCCCAAAATTGTGGTAGGGTTTTTGAGGGTTTTGTTTACCAATTCTTTTAAACAGCCGGCTAAAACAAACTTTAAAACTCATATTTTTATGGAACCTAATTAAAAAATTCAAGAAACTTTAGTGTAGATTAGAAGTGCTGAAGTAACTTGTTTTGTATATATTTACTGCTACCCGTCGCTTTTGCTGCCTTCAACAGTATAGAACCAATGCACACCTACTTCCCTCCCCATCCCACCCCCCCCCCTCCACCCAATTCCCACAATTTTCCACCCAGTTTTCCACCCCTACAACCCCACTTTCCACCCAAATACCCACCCCACCTCCCACCACATTCCATCTAAATCCCACCCACTTTCTTTATTGTGGCCGAGCCCAAAATTGTCCAGAACCCAAAATTGTCCAGAGCCCAAAATTGTCCAGAGCCCAATCGGATGAAAAATAGTTTTTTGCATGCAGAATTTTCCGGCCATTTTCCTCGTGGGCGGATTTTTCGAAATCGGGAAAACACGTGTCAAATCATTTCGCGTACTATGCTTACAAACCAAGTTTCAAGTCAATCGGATGAAAAATAAAATTTTTCCCATACAAACTTTTCCGACGCTTTTCCGACTTTTCCGGGTGGAATTTTCCAAATTTTCTTTCTTAGTGCGCGCCTGCATAACTAAACGAAGGTCTATGCCAAATCCCAAACCTGTAGGATAAGCCATTTAGGCTGTGGGTTGATAATATGTCAGTCATTTTGGTCGGCGTGCCAGGTGTGTTTTTGATAAAAATGAAAAGTTGAGAGTAAATTAAGTAGTGGTTGGAACAAGCGTACAGATTTATAATGAACGAAGGTGGGGCTACCATCACTGAAATAGCCCAGAGCGTCCGACACAGAAATACGATAGCTAATTTCTAAAAACAGCTCCTAGGTCAGATTAAACGCAGGGCAGACCGAGCCACACGACGAGGTGCAGCGTGAGATTAAGCGCCTGGCTGTAAACAATCAAATGTCTGTAAGGCATTAAAGATTTAGAGCAAGTCGGTGAAGACGGGATCCATCAATTTTAACGAAAATTGTAACCTTAAAAAGTTCCCGGGTGCTGTACGGCTATTGCCACGCCATCTTAAGGCTCGTTTGTTTGCGACGGTACAAATGGAGAAGAATTCCGGAAACGTTATTTTTTGGTGAAAAAAGTTTAATCTTGATGGTCCTCATGGCTGTCATAAGTGGCGTGACTTAAGAAAACCAAGAGAAACCGCCATAAGAGGAATCACGGCGGTGGATCACTGTGTTTGGGCCTGTTTCGGATAGCAGGAAAGCCTCGGCTATGTTTAATTCCAATAAGAACAAACTCAGAAATCTATATTCACTGCTGGAGGGAATTAATAGATTTTGCAGACTAGTCTTCAGAACCCGGGCCGCTCCTTTGTCCGCGTCCAATTTTTAAAGAAATTGTGTTGTTTTATCTTGTACACAGTTTGGAGTTCACAGTTAAATTTTTTCCCATCCCGTCCTAAAGCATCCAACCAAATTTTCTAGGCGCTCGAAAATTCCAGAATTATATATTAATCCCTTCCCTGGACCTTCAAATGGACCACATAGTGATTTTCGAGTCTAGCGATATTTCCGTTCCGCGCCCATTTCAGGTAAATTTATGAAGATTGTGGATTTCGCAGCATAATTGGGAACGTATAGATTCCTAAGTCTTTCCCAAAAATGAAAGACACAATATTTTTGAAGAAAACTTAGAAGTCTTGTTTCGTTGAACCAATAATTACGAATTAAATATAAAAACAAATTGACCTCATGGCAGCCACACTTCAATTATAATTCAATTCAAAACGGCTTTCCCCTTTTTCCCCCTCCCTCTGTTCCTCAGCTCTCGACTCTTTCCCCTCGCCCCCTCCCTCTTCTTGCGCTCTCCACTCTTTCCCGTCCCCCCTCCCTCTTCCTCAGCTCTCCACTCTCCCACCCCACGACTTGTCATTTTGTTCTGTGTGTACTCCCTCTCCTCCTTTCTCTTGTTAATTGCAATTTCTTTCTAACACATGTCTCTCATAGCAGCTATCATTTGTTTCAGATGGCCAAGACTCATACATACAACACATACCTAATTTGTGTGAGTGTGAGTCGTTCCCTCTATCACCCTCTCTCGCGCTCTTAGCAAAACAGCTTTGGCCACAATATTGCCTTAGCGCCACAGCCATTTATGTGGCCCATACAAACTTTTCTTTGGCCTTTTCACCCACTTCGCGGACAAATTTTCAAAATTTTCTTTCTTAGTGCGCGCCTGCATAACTAATCTTAGATCTCTTCGATAAGCAGTTCTGGCTGTGGGTTGATAATATGTCAGTCAGTTGGGCCTATAGATTTATAAGTATAGATTACTAGTTTAGTATTGGGTCGTTCATGAGTGAGTGAACAAAAATAAGTTATTCCTCAAATGTTTTGACTATAAATATTGCACATTTAGTTTAAGTTTCCACATTCAGCGGAATCTTATTCGATTCTAGCAATTGAACCATTGGGAGAATAAAGTGAACAAAAGAGCAAGTAACTAATTAAGAAAGCGAACAACTAAGTAAGTGAACAACAGAACAACTAAGTGAGAGAACAACTGATTAAGTCAACAGCTAAGCAAAGAGAACAAGTAAGAAAAGAAACAAATGAGTTAATGAACCATTGAGCAGGTGAACAACAGACCAACAACAACTGAACAAGTGAACAACAGAGCAAGTGTTAATGACAAATTTGGTGACAAATTAAGACTCTGGCAACACCCTACAAATAAATCTACTAATCAGCAATTATTTTCGTACCTTAGTTATTTTGCATATAAAAATAAACTAACCGTCAATGACACACAATGTGATATCCCCAAAATACTAAGACTTACTTAAAAAGATACCATTGGATTTTGTCTCAACTTGTGAATTTCAATGCTCAATTGGGCAATTACAATCAAACAAATTGCTGGGGAAGTAAAAAACAGTTGGTAAATTAGCAGACAAAGTTAGATGGTTAAAGAAAAGGTTCGCCAAGCAAATCTCCTTCTCGCTCTAACCAACATACTTACATACTCGTATATCAAACCAGACAACATGACTATACACTTTGGCATAATTCACTTGGAGCGCCTGTGGGTAGGCAATTTTGCCATAAAACTTTCACAGTGTTGACATCTCTGTGTGCGTGTGTGTGTGGGAAACTTTACAGTTGGAGAATTTATTAGTTGCCCCTCCAAAGCCAATATTGTGACAAATATTAAATGAAAAGGAACTGAGAAGGTGCTGTGCGTGACAACAAGTTTATGCATACTTGTGCATATCTAAGTGAGAATCACGGTCGCCATATTGTTAATTAAGCCAGACAGATAGGCGGGCTCTCGATGACAATGCTGACATTCGTTCAATGCTGATATATTCTGAATAATAACTTCATGCAGAGTAATTAAAATATATATCTACTTTTTGTTGTTTTTGTGAGAGTTGTAGGTGGAGTTCTGTTAATTGGGAAATATGACAACTTAATAGACTGTGTGGGAACGCTTTTAAATTTTAAGGAAGCGAGATTTTTTTAAACTTCATCACTAACAATAACTTTCCCACTTCACCGCAACGGTGCTTGTAGTTTGCATAAATTATGCCATAGTTCAAAAGAAGACGATATATGAGGAAGTGACTTGGGTACCAGAGCTTTATCGTTGTGAAGAGGAAGGGCAGATGCCACTTAGTGAGTTATTGTGTGTGTGTTTGTGCGGAAAATATTTTGCATATATGCAAAAATCAATATTAATGCCAAGAGAGATGCAAACCTTTCCCCTATGTGGTTGTGTGGCAATCATAAATAAATTTGCAACAAAGTTTGCACTTTGTGTTTGCCTGTTTTCCTGCTTGTTTGATTGTTGTTTTGTGCCCAACGATGCGTGGCCAGAACAAGGATGGGATTTAAAGGGCCCAGGACTTGGACAGTTAAACGATTGAAACTCATGCAAAATGAAAAATGCACAAATTATGCACCATATAATAAGTATTTAACCCCATAACCATAACACGCCATTAGTCGAGGGGTTGGAGGGGGAGTAGTAAAACATAATAAATTCGTATTATAATAATGATGATTTCCATTTATTGGGATTATGCTTATGTTTACAATCATGCTTACAAAAAATCAGTATGTTGCGGTAAACCGTTTCGTAAATCGCTTAGAATTGATTCGGTTTAGTGGTTTTTAGAGATCTAATGCCAGCCAGAGGTGACTGTAAATTAATTTGAATGTTACACTCGGAGAAAAATTGCATAGTTAAAACTAAAACAGCCATTATTAGTATGCACTTTGATTTGCTTTAAAAATCTATTTAAGAAAACATGTAAAATGTTGTAAAATTATTCAAAGTATCAAACTAAAAAGCACTTGGTATGGAGCTATTTCGAGATTTTAGTCTTCAAAATATGCGGTCACACCAACAAAAATTCAAATCTAATGTTAGTTTAGCTGCATCTGGCCAGTAAATAAATTGAGACATTTTCCTCAAAATAGCTTCGAACACTGCGTCTGTCCTACTCCAAACATAGTTTCTTTAAACTACCCCAAACAAAAACAGTGAAATTGCTACCTGTATCTCAAGTTCCATATGCGAAGACACAATGATTCACAAGGATCAATTCGACAATCAAAGCGAAGTGACACGGAGCATTTGGAGAAAGCGACAATTACCAGAGAAAATCACAAGGAGGCGCTCACTAGCTCATGTAAGGTAAATTTACCAATTAAGTTTTTACAAGAGCTGATGAATACCGTAATTGATCACGCACGGAACTACAACTTGAGAATTACAAGTGGTCTCAGAATTTAAGGCAGAGGGTAGATTGAGTTCAATACAAGTAGTATCTTAGATGGCAATGGCGCAACGTGTTGAGACGGCATTCAAATCGTGTTCAGTCCAAAAGCTCCAAATATTTTCAAATACAATTAAATATAATTCGTGGTTTTTCTGAGCCTAACTTGTGGTGGGTCTCCTAAACATTTTAAATTCAATGGGATGGAATTCCTGCTCTAGACTTAAAGCAAAGTAATTAGATGAAAAATTGATTAAACATTTGTTTTTTTTCACTTTAATTTTTAAAAGCATTTTAAGAGTCATAAAATGGTTTTGCAAGCATATGGGAGCGATTAAGGACCGCTTTAAACACTAACATTAATGTTAACTTATTAACGTAATGTTAGCAGACAGCATATGCTGACAATCAGGGCTGCAAACCTCCTATAAAATGGCAGCGGTTCACTCCGGGGTTCAAACCCGCGAAATTTTTTGGGTTCGGGTTCACGGAGCGGGTTCAGAAGGTCGCTGAACCTAGGTTCGGGTTCGAACCGGGGTTCAGTAAATGTTTAGCTTTTCAGAAATAGTTGTTGGCAGGCTTAGAATAGGTTGCTAAACCCAACAACTATTTAGTTTTTCGCTAATTCAGAAAGCACGATCGTAAATTGAAACAATTTAGTCTCAATTTCCCTTCTTCCTTCTATGTGTCAAATAAGCTCACAATTTACTCTGCTATTTATAAGTTTATGTGACATATGGCTCTATGTATGTGTTTATTTTATAGAAGTTTAGGCTTGATAATATCATATTCGAGCTTGGATAATCGGACGTTTTAGCAGGCTCCAGGTCAATAAATCATGGAGTATTAGAGATAAAATGTACACTGCCTCTCAATTTTGAGTGGTGATAAGCGATAGCCCGCATTGAGTTCTTATTGTCCGTATAGGAACTCACAATGCTTAGAGCGAGACGGGCATATTCCCAAATGCAATCAGAGAGCGTAAGCGAGAGCGAACAACTGACTAATTTCCAACCCATCAGTCCATTTATTTATGTTAGTTCATTACTTTTAAAACAAGACACACATACACCAAAGAGAAGGAAAGCCAACTGTACAGCTGTTTCAAGAACCTCCCGGCTCTATCATTAGCAGGCTTTGCCTATCTTCTGCAAGTCGGCAGAGGTCTTTGCTATGACTGTTTGGGAATTGCAAAGGCAGCACAAGTGCAAAAACTGACAACAACAGACAACGCCAAATTGACAGAAGTCTTTATGTATGTGTGTGCTACACCCATTTCGGCCCTTATTTATGTATGTGATATTTCTTCTAAGTGCTACAAGTGCAAAACTTAGTTGGAGGCATTTAGCACTATGACAATTACGAAAACAACAGTCGATGGGGGTAATAAAGTAGACTTAACATTTAACAGAAGTGGGGGAAACTCTATCCCCTCAGTTAACACACTTGGTATAAAATAATCATTAGTGTGTCTTTTTCCAAAACTATCATCTTCATCAGATGATAAACATGGTAAATAATCATTAGGTTTCTTATTTATTATTCTTAAAGCTTTTACTTATTAGTTCCTTTTGAATATTATACAATGAAGCAAAATGTTTCTTTGTAAGCTGGTTTTATTCCAATGCTTACAAATAATGGAAAATGGAAAACTTGACATTTATAGCAGCTAGAAAAAATGAAATAGAACATGTTTTTTGAACCGAACCTTTTTCTATTTTTTTTTTTGCTTCGGTTCAGGTTCGGGTTCGCGAAGAAAAACTTGTTCGGCTCCGGTTCAGGTTCGGTTCGAACTTCTCAAAAATTCCGGAGTCTCCAACTCCGGAGCGGTTCAGCTCCAAAAATAGCCTTGTCCCTCTGTCTGTATGAACACCTAGATCTCAGAGACTAGAAGAGCTAGAGAAACCAAGATTGAAATGTAAACACCTATTGTCTGCACGCAGAACAAGTTTGTTTCAAATTTTTGCCACGCCCACTCCCGCCCCACAAACTCTCACAAAGACAAACTTACATTTATATTCGCAATATCTATAATCCCTGAAATTTTCATCAAGATCGGATAATAAAGAGCCGAGTTAAAAAATGTTGCATACTTTTCAAATGTCACCCCTCAGGAACACAGGAACGCTATTTTTCCCCATGAGTAACCTCTTTGTTAAAGATCACACCGAACTGGTTCTGAGTGGTTTGCTAAGTTGTACAAAAATGTTTTGAAGTTACAATCTAGAAAATCAAACTGAATCGTACTTCGATTCTGGTACCTAGCTCTGCGGCATATTTTGAAGGTTGCACCTTCTGCTGCCAAACTTATTCGGTGTTTTGGTGAATAAGGTTTAAAAATTAATCCTGGAGGTGAATGTAAATGCAACAATGTTCCAATGACTACGCTGCAGTGAGAACGGGGTATTACTTTCCAGCAAAAATCGGTATGTGACAACTTGCTGAAATGCTTAAAGCATTTTAAGAGTCATAAAATGGTTTTGCAAGCATATGGGAGCGATTAAGGACCGCTTTAAACGCTAACATTAATGTTAACTTATTAACGTAATGTTAGCAGACAGCAGATGCTGACAATATATTTAGATAGAAATCCATAAAAGTAAGCAACATATTTGTCCCAAATATATGACAAAAGGTGATATTCTTATAACTCGTATTTATTCACCGATCTTATTGAAAATTTTTAGAGTTTATAGATGTTGGATACACAAATGTGAGTTTAAAGGTAGAAAACGATATCTTTAAAATTGTGGGAGTTATTCAACATTATTGCTTGAGCAAAATTTAAAACAAACTTGATCTGCGTGCAAAAGATAGGAGTTTTCTTTTTAAATTTGGTTGAAGTAGCTCTTCTAGTCTCTGAGATATAGGTGTTCATAAAGATCGGAAAATAAATAGCAGACTTAAAAAATATGTTGCATACTTTTCGGGTTTCCCCTTTAAAACACAGGAAAGCTATTCAACATTTTTTTTCCTGAACTCGGAAGGCAAACGGAATGATAAAAAAAAACTTTTTGTTTGAAACTAACCTCGAACTCCCTTTGGGAAAGGCAACATGATTTAATTACCCGCTGTTTGTTTCTTCGTATTTTATTGTTCACGAAGGAATGAAAAGAAAAAACAAAAAACAATGTTTAGGTTTGAAACTAACCTAAAGAAGATCTTTCTCAAGCCAAATTACAAAAACAGCATTATTGATAAATTGAAAAGATAGATCTTTGCGCAAGTAGGCTTAAAAACGGAGCTTTTAAGAAGGCCACAGGCCCAAAAATGAGCAAACATCTACGGTACGGGTTTCGGTTTGACAAACTATTTATATCGGAATGATTCGAAACTAAAATTGGTTTTCGTAATATTCCCTAAATTGTTTGGGTCCTCGAAAATGGTCTTGTTATATTTCATTCTCCAAATTTTTTAAATATTTTCGTTACCGCGAGAGTAAATAATCAAGGTTTAATCGGCTGGAACGGGTTAAACTGTTTTGGAACTTTATATTTATTAGAAACCTTTACACATAATGTTAAGTTAATAGCTTAAGCCTTTATATGGCACGCCCGATTTTGACGCGGTTTTTTTTATGATAAACTGCTTTTAAACAGCTTAAAGCTGATTCAGAAAAATAAATAACTCCATATTTTCCAAGCTTACTCCAAATTTAAAGTTCATAGCTTAAATTATTTCTTAGATATGGTTTTTAACCATTTCGAAATAGTTTCAAACTGGAAAATTTCGAAGTAAATACCAAATTTTAATCGAATTTGAATCGGTTTTTAGCTGTTTTTGAAACGGTTCCTGGGACATTGTGACATATTCTTAAATGTAGTTTCCGAAGTAGATGGTTGTCTCCTATATAAACTGAGCCATGCTGATTGCAATGGTATGCTTAAAAATTGGGCAAAAAGATTTTCAATTTCGTCCCTTATCTCCCCTCTTGTATTGGCTGCTGTCAACTAACGTGAAGTTTGTTGCAATTTTTGTCTATTGAAAATGCAGGCACTCTGAATAGACAAAAGGGGGGATAAGAGGGATTGGGCTGGGATGTGGGGATGGTGATATGCTGGCAATGGGGGCCATGCAAACATCGTTTGGTTCAACAAACTTCAATTAATGGCGCACGGCAGTTGCCCGTGTTGTAGCTGATGTTGTTGTTGTTGTTTGTTTTGTATGGCAAACTAAAAACTTGCGACACTTTCAAGTGTCGACGATGGCGGCAGCAGCAGCAGCCCCAACACCAGCCTCTCCATAACGAGCAAAACCATTTTCCATTCACAGACTAAAAAAAAAAAAAAAAGTAAAGGAGAAAATATAAAAACTAAACGCAACTCACACAATGTTGCCTAGTTGAGGGCGTGGCATATGGGCCGCCTTTATTTTTTTTTTTTTTGCTGCCTTTTTATGTGGCATTTCGTTTCATTTCGCTTCTTGGAGGGGCAGCTGCCTGGGCGCTTTTGTTTATGTTGTTGTGGGAAGGAGAGAAGGTAAATATTTTATTTTAGTTAAAATGCGCTGCTTTATGAACGATTTATGGCACCATAGAAATTGATCTGAGTAACACTGGGCCAGTGAGCCGCAATTTGTTGGCCAAACTGTTGGATAAAACGATAGCATTTTGGGCCAAGGTTTTGAAGACTTTGATCAATTGATCAATTTATTAACTAATTTTAAAATATTGTTTAACGATTACCCAGGGGATGCGTTTGAGGGCGAACAATATTGTCTCCATAATTTCATTTCTTCAAAGCAACGCTTTTTTATGCACTCTCAGAAAGTTAATTTTCTATATTGAAGAAAATCGACATACAATCAGAAATAACTAGAACGAATAATTGGAGTACGAACGCTCTTGAAAACAAAATTTATTCGTTCTTGAATTTTCAAGAATTTCGCTCTTGGAATCCAGCTAAATTCGTGCTCAGTTTGGTTCTTATAGGCAAGGGGAGTAAGGGGAAGCAAACTTTGAGAGAATAGCGTTGGTCACGCTCTCACAGGGAGAGTCGTAGTTCAACATCACGTGGGTCGGATCGGGTCGTGTCTCTCACACGTCTCTTTGAAATTTAGTAAAGTTAGCCTAAAAATTAATTATTTTTGATTTAGGGACGGATTTTATAGGGCATAGGTTCTAAGGTCTAATTTAGGATACCAGCCTCTCAGAATTCTAGTTACTTTTATGGTCTAGGATACCTTCGTAAATATGGTTTACCTAGGGTCGCCCATTTAAGATCTTTAAGGCTAGCTCCGGTATAACAAAGTGGGCAAGGCATGTTTGCAAAACTGTTGTACATATTTTATGACAATGTAATTGAGTCAAAGAGCTTCCATCATCCTGATTTATATTGTATGATACTCTTTTACGGAGCGTATGCCTTTTCAGTTGAGGGTAAGGAAGGGGCGCATACCTAATCCAGCTCTTATGCCCAAAAGAACACTTTTCATAATTATTTTGGATGTAAAATAGTGCGGTAGTCGACTCTCCGCATAGAAAAATAGAGTTTTCCCTATGTATCCAAGGTGTAAATCTAAGGTATAGTAGTGCGCATTATCCACACAAGTCTTAAAGATCGGATCATAAATAGCCGAGTTAAAAAATGTTGCATACTTTTCGGGTGCCTCCCCCTCAGGAACACAGGAACTCTACTAAACATTTCTTTTCATGAATAACGGGTATATTGAAGTCGGTTAGAAACGACTTTAACCTACAACAAATTTCTAATTCCAAACACTAAATTTTTGTCCCACTGTGCGCAAGTCTAAAACTTTCGCTTTGTGAAAATGTTGCCTTTTTTCCTAGCATACTTTTTGGCTGCAGGAGGATTAACTGTTGCTGAACGCCTCATTTCCACACTGTCAACATTGCCAATGAAAAGATTGGATGGATGGTCGTTATGGAGAGCGGTAAGTGGTGGAGGGAAAGGAGAGGAGGGCAGTCGACCCCGATAAACGCAGAGATTTCTGTATGCTTGCTGTAAAAACAGAAACAAAGTTTTTAATTACAAGAGTGACACACATTTTGGGAAACCATTAACAAAAAAATAAACTCTTGTCCATACCCCGCCTCCACCTTTCGCTGCTGTCCCTAGCATATGTTCAATTAACAACGAAACGAAACAATTTTTTTTTTTTTTTTGCAAAATATTTGCTCAAGGTGGAAACATTTTACTGTTTTCTTTTTTTTTTGTGAAAAGGGAAATTTGGGTCGTCCACTTGGGGCTGAAAGTTGGCATCAATCTGTCAGTTTCAGCATTTGCAACTGGGCTAAGATGTGCTTACTGACATTTAAAAAAAAATCCTTTAAAGTGAAACATTAGACTTTTGTTTTGTCCTGACAACCCACAAGTGTTCCAACTGACATTTAAGATGCCGAAGAAGCATCTCAAACTTATTTCAGCAAATACCTTTGGCTTTTTAAGGTTAATGTTATAAATTTGCATAAGGCAATGCACATTAATATTGCCTTTTAATTAATTTTGATGTTGCTTCACGTCGCACGCCAGCAAAAAAAAAATGACAAAAAAACAAAACACAAACTCTGCGCAAAGAGCAGTGATGAATGTCATTTGGCTAGGATTGAGTAAACTGGTTTTCGATTAAGGTATATGAGAAACAGCAAATCAAATACAAGAAATGAAACAAATTCAAATATAGGAAATACCGGATACATTAAAAAGATAGAGAGAAGCTACTGAAACTGGATTAACAGAGGCCACTCTAAGATGAATCCAGAGTAAGATAAACTAAACCCGTTGGAGACTTTTAAATTAAGTTGTTTCCGGGAACGTTGTCACCCGTTGTGCCCAAAATAGAAAGCAAGCAACAGCAAAATAGGATTACAATTTATTCCTTTTTTTCGATACTGTGGCTAGATTTTGTTAACATTTAATTTTTTTTTACTTTACCTTGTCTGGGACTTAAACTCAGGGTTTAGGAAACTGAACACACGGACGACGGCATCTTGGCGCAGACGACTATCAAAAACACGCAAGAGATAGTAGATCACACTTTTTGCCTTTGCTTTCAGTTTATTCGCTCTCTCAATTTCTTACTCGGATATTATGTACGATCCCTACCTAAGACAATCTTCGTCTTCTTTATAAGCCCGATGCTTGCATCACAACAGCTTGACGGTCTCGGCCTCTGCCATTAATGCCCTCCAGTCGCTTCTGTTCCGTGCGAGCTGGCACCAGTTGTTCATACCAAGCTTGGAAATGTCTTCCCGCATCCGGTCGTCCCAACAATCGTCAAATTACACAATCAAGGAACATATTCTGCAGAGGAGTACCAGCTGCTTTGTTATTTTTTAGCTTTTTTGTGGCTAATTAGACTTCGTTATGTTTCGGTGGGACTATTTGAATATCGTCGATTGGTGGCATCGCTACTTCTCCAACGACGGCATTGTGGTCATCGTCGTCTTTTTTTTGTACCAAAAAACTCGGTATTACTGTTGTTGCTTTGGGCCCGGACATGCCTGTTGCAGATATTTCTGGACTGCGGGCTGCTGCTGAAGGCTATCCATGTCAACTGCATCAAAATTATTTTTATTGGTGAGGTCCCAAATAATTACCTTTGCCTCTACGGCATTAATCAGCGCAATTTGTTATTCCTCACGGAAGCACTTTAAACGATTTTTACGCTCACCTTTTTGATCGGACATTATTTTCTCTTGTGACCGTCAAAATAAATAAAAGTAATTACTTTGGGCGCAGAAACAAAGCTTGAACAGCTGTTCGCACCATCCACAAATTCAGAGTTTGACGTTCGAGTTCGATGTTCGTGTGGACTTAACTGCCAGCCTTTTCGTTCGTCTGCGTAACACACTGTAAAACGCTCGACGTCAAACCTTTTCGAGTGGTTTTTCAACGTTTTTTTTATATGGTGACTTTGAACTGTGAAAAATTTTTTTTGATAAGTTGTGCAAATTATATCGCTTGAATGTGCCTGTTTGTTTTGCAGCATATTCCGTCTCTTTTCAAACTGTTTCGGTCTGAAAAGCGGACAAAATTGCCATATTTTTTTTAAATAAGGCGACCGAGGAACATTGGACGCAAAAAAAGAAATCGTGTGGCACCGTCCTGTTGAAAACGAAAGTTGTACATGTCGTTAGCAGTCAGGGTGGGCATGTAAATGTAAAGCTGACGTGCAAGTTGTGGTGGTGTGTATCGTTAGTTTCATGGAAAAAAACAAAAGTTTAGCGTTGCCAGAAGGTTTAGATGGCCCACCCTGTAAGCAAAAGACTCTGTTCGGTCTTGTCGGGTTCAAAGTTATCAGTTTGCGAATACCAATTCCCGTCCCGGGCTGCGAATTTCTGGGACGGTAAATTTCAGGTTCAGCTAATTTTGGGGGCGGCAAATACTAACAAAATGTGTATTGACTATTCTCTTAAATTTATCGGTCTTCCCGAAGATTTTTTTCTTTTTGCTCAAGAACTTTCTTTCGTAACTAGTTACCAACGTCATGAGTCAAAACTATTACGCCTTCCACGATTTGTTTTTCCCTTTTAAAAAGTAAATCCAGTATAAAGTCTCCTTTGAACGACTTTTACATATCAGATTAAATTAATTACCGAACTATTTTCGACCTTTTTGAAAATTTCTACAAATTCTGGAACTTTCCGGCAATATGATCAAATTATTTGCGTATGCTTTAGCTTTTGTTTTAAATCCTGTAAAATCTTCAATCATCTTTTTAATTAAAATTTGGCTAAATCACGCCTGGACCCCACCTAGCAATGCTAGGGTTAAAAGCGGATCTGTCCCTTTTATGTCTGAACCCATACAAAGCTACACATCCAATGTATTTCATTTTAGGTTTACTTTTGATCATCAGAAACTGTTTTTAGCGGCAATTTTTTTTAGATTTTTAATATTTAGAGTACCATATTGACACATAAAAATACATAATTTGGTTAAGCATGTAATGGTTTTGAAATTAAAGCTTAAGTTTTTAGACCTTGTGTTTGACTTAATCAAAGATATTCGGGATTGCATATCTTCCACTATTTTATACTGCTTCTTCCTATCAAGCCCTGCCAAGATATTGATTATGTTATCAAGCGTTCTGAACAATTTCTTACATCAAAAGATGTGCCAAATTGCTGAACATTTCCGTCGGCCACTGCCTTGAGAAAATCCTGGAGCTAAAACGATAAAGTTTGGAAGTGACTAAATGATTTTTATTTGAATTTCGATGTCCAAGTTGACTTCCGCCCCGGGCGGCATAATCACGCTACGCCACTGTGTTTGACAAATCGTCATGGAAATACTCACACCGCAACAATGTCTCCAAACAGCTCTTCAACAGCTCAATGAAGATCCGCTGTTTTCGCGCCGAATTTTGTTTAGCGACGAGGCCCATTTGTGACTAAACGGAATTGTATCATTTGGGCTGTAAGCACCCGAAGGGACTATCGAACTACCATTACATCCACAAAAATGCACTGTTTGGTGTGGTTTATGGGCTGCTGTCTTCATTGGTCCATATTTCTTTTAAAATAAGGCCGGACAGAATATAACCGTCAACGGCAAGTGCTATCGCATCATGATAAATCACTTTTTGTTACCTGAAATTGAAGCTCTTGAAGTCGGCGACATTTGGTTTGGTTACAGCAAGACACAGCGCGCTAAGCAATAGCTTTATTGAGAAATCAACTGGCCACCTAGATCATGTGATATCACACCATTGGACTATTTCCTGTGGGGTTACGTGAAGTTTTGATTTGAATGAAATTATTTTTAAAAAGTAAATGTCAGAGTTAGTTTTTTTCAGCCCATAACAAAAATTTCAATATCCCATTCAATTTTTTGTGTTTTATTTATAACAACCCCACTAGAATTTTAAACACAAAACGAAGAAGTGAAACTTAGTTAACAATGGAGATTTATCAAATTTTCATCTATCAGAATTCCGTAAAGAAAATATTGAGATTACCTCGCAATATACCGAACTATGCTCTATTTATGGAAACTTTCAACCCCCTATACCCAAACGCTAGGATTACATTTGATTGATGCCGATTGAAAGACACCTCTTATTTACCCGTCTTTAATTACCAACCATATAATCTCCGCTATAATCTAAACTCATTATCAAACTTTACACTTCATATTTAACCGTCTATTCACACATTTTTATAACAATCTAAACTCATATTAGAATTTTTGCAAATTTCGTTACTTTTCAAAACCGATTGACCGACAATTTTACTTTGTCCCTGTACAATTTTGTACATTTCCCGATATTTTTGACAGTTTGGTCTAACCGTTTGAACTACACCTCCTACGTACCGGCCAGTTTACCCGTCTTCTTTATTCAACTAAACTCAAATGGGAATTGTGAACATTTCGCGATTTTTTGGATCGTAATTTGCGAATTTCGCAATATATTTTGGACTGTTCAATCTAAACCTGTAATCAACCAACGTCAGCCATTTCGTAAATACTCAAATGAAAATTTGGCTAATTTCGCTGTTTTTGGTATACACTTCTTATATAATATATGCATCTTCAATTGCCATTTATCCAATCTTTATAATGACCTTAGGTCCTACGAAATTGTTGAAAATTTCTCGATTTTTTTGACCATTTTGAAAATTTCTTAGTTAAAAGTTATATATACAGGGTGACACAGAATTCACTAGCGATTTGGCTTCTAGCGATTTGCCAAATCGCCTGAATATTTTCGCCATGCCACAGAACTTCGAGCGATTTCATTTTTTAAGCATGTTCACAAACCCTTTTTGAACTTGGCTCCGTAGGGTAGACAGCCCGCAAGTGCACATTAGATTAAGCCTTCTTATGCGTTTTTTATTAATATTTTGAAATGAAAGCTAATTGGTTAGTTCCTTTTTAAACAAAACAAACTTATTTTTCTTTAACTTAGTTAAATTTTTCTTTTCCCACACAAAAATTCAAATTTTCCGCCCGCCAAATAAAAATGATACCTTGCAACTCTAGCTGCTACACGGTTACGCGAGATTTGCTCTAATTAAATAAATGATTCTTGCAGGACAAATGACAATCGTCGATTTAGGGAAGTAGCAAATCCGTAAGGAGCGCTAGAGTGCAGCCTCTTTAGGCTCCTTCATAAAAGCCAAGCTTGCAAGCGATGCTTTTTCCATTTTAATTGATTTTAATTATAACAATTTCGAAAGAATAATAAAATTTTACCAACATTTGAGCGGTTTCTCGTCATTACTTTGGCGTCGGCGTTGCCACTATATTTAACTCAGAATGGCAGCAATCGCTTTACAAATTGAACAATTATTAAAGAAAATCGCTATTGTATTACCTTTAAAACAAAGTTCGATTAATTTCGAAATTCAAATGTTAAAAGGTGGCACCACTGAAATACTAGCGATTTGGTGCGTGCCAGTGAATGACAAATTTAACTAGCGATTTTACTAGCGATTTAGTAAAATGCTTTTTTAATAAACTTAACATATTAAATGTTTGAATTTTTTGATGTAGATTATTCACAAATTGAACACTCTTCAAGAATCTACAAGGCTTATTTTAATCAAAAACAAATTAAGTGCGTATTTAAGCAAATCATGTAATTGCGCGATTTGCAAATCACTCGAAAACAGGCTCTGTGGCGGGGCGAAATCAAATTCGAGCGAATTTAGAGCGCAAGTGATTTCGTCACAAATTCGATGACGAAAAAATCGATGGATCTAAATCAATTGTTGAGGTGAACAAATGCGAAATTTGATTATGATTGCTAATTTATGCACTGAGAAAAAAAAATCAGTATAAAATCTAGATTGAAAATCTCTTTTTCGAGAATCTTGCAATCTTACAAAAACAAGATTGAAAACCCTTTGAAATGAGCTTAGAAATCGTAAAATCAAGATTTATCATGTCGCAACTTATCATCCATCCTACAGTTTTCTGTAAAGCTTCAGTTCAAAAACTTTATAATATATATATATAGATTTATAGAGCCCCTCCTGGGACTCGAACCACAACATTTTCGATCCAATGAAGCTTTTGGCATCTACTTGGCATCCGCTAAGTGCAGTCGGCTATTGGTCGTAAATTTTTTGGCCCAACCAATTGCAGTATAAGAACTCATCTGGCAGAAATCTCGCCAACAGCGGTGCGAGCTAAATGGCCATGCTGTGTGGTTAATCACCTGAGGTACTCAGTTCAAGTCCCAGTTCCGGCGGATTAATAATTAACATTTATATAGGATTTTCAGAAAGACCAAAAGTTATTAACAAATAACTAAAAAAAACAACAAAAATAAACAAATACTTACAGGGTCCGAATCTCTGAGTTTTCGAAAACGTTCTTCGACACTGAGACCTCAGACGACCGCCTCACCGCCTTTTTAAGGAAACCGTACGCAAATCTCTCGCTTTGAGAGCGGTTTTAAATCGCGCTTTTGTCTCTAATCTGGCCTTTCGCCCCTTAATAAAAATTCACATCTTTATTATGAAATCTAACGTTTAAATAGAGTTTCTGACGAATATAATTTATTTTTGTCTTTTCTTTTCATAATAAAAATAAGATTGTTTTATCTTAAAGTCGAGTATAAGCGATCTTAATTCGAGATTGATTGACTAAGATTAACATTGAGAATATAATCTTGGGTTAAGATAATCTGGTCTTGGTCGAATTCTGACACCGTTTCTCTTTGATTCAAGATTATAATCTTGATTTTAGATTGATTTTTTTCTCAGTGTGTGATTTTGATTAAAATCAAAACGATAGCTTTCACGCATACCATTTTTACCTTCAAATTTCATCAAAGCGTTCAACATGAGCCAATTAACTTTTTTTGATGGATGATGTTTGATGTATGCTGGTGAACAAGGCCATAGATTTAAAAAAAAAACCTTTTTAATGGATCACCCTTTAAATGATAGGTGTAAAGGCAGCTTTGGTTAAATGATTCTGAGTGTACCCATTAGGCTCATTTGCAGACGTTTTGGAAACGCAAACCCTTTTAAAAATAATCATTTAAATGGGCAGACGCTGTTCTAGATCTGAGCACAAAATACTTAAATTGAGTACAAGAAAAACGCACCAGAACAGGAAAATTTTTTAGATTTAATCTCTTTTTACAATTTTAGAGCATGGGAACATTTGATGTTGTCTTTTCATTATGAAATTTGTTGTACGCTCTTTTAGGTCATGGAAATTTCCAACAATTAACTGACAACTAAAATATTTACTCGCAAATATCTATGTAAATATATACATATATAGATATAGGTACGTTTACATGGAAACAGGCGCGGTTATTGTAGTTGTTGGGTCTCATGATTAAGGTTGCCATCGCCTGCCACTCGACCCGCTCACACCGCCGCCGCTTCTTACACATTTTCATTAATGATGTAATTTGATGTCATTGTTATGGAGCAACAACAATGCGGCGCATTTCCTACTTGACAGTAAGTACACGAGTAGTGCGAGACAAGCGTCAGTTTGCCGTGTTGCATCAGTTAGTCAGTCGGCCTAAAAGTGCTTTTGAAATGCAAATTGCTTGCTGTGAAATTCAAATTAATTAACATTTTGTTGCTCTCATTTGGAGGATTAGGCAGGCGGCAGTAAGTTACTGCTGGGACATTTGCATCTGCAGAAGATTAGATGAAGAAGGAGCAGGAAGCAAGTTCAATGTGCTCAAGAAGTTGGCTGTTTGTATTTTTTTCTTGCAGTTTTTTTTTGTCTCAGAGTTTCAACTTGGCAAAGTGACATTTCGAGTCCCAATCCTTGGCGCTGCTGCTGTCTGTGCTGGGAGGGGCGTGAGGGGAGAAGGGAATTAAAGTTTACGAGGAGCCGCACTCAAAGAAGTTGACACGAAAAATGTGCACATCCTTTTTTTTTTTTTTTTTTGCTTCCCCTTTGCACTTGAACTGAAAATGGTATTCTGAATTTACGACTGCAGTGGGCGTGAAAGAGTGAGAGAGAGAGAGATTGAAACAGAGAGGGTGTCAGACCAAAAAGTACTCAAAGGAAATGTACTAAAAATTTAATTTAACGTACTAAAACTGAACCCCAAAATAAGCCGGTTAACTCTTTTCCTCAATCCGTTTTTTTTTTCATTTATTAGTTCACTTAGACTTGGTCGGAAGGATTCACTGAAGAAAACACAGTATGGGACTTATGCTTGAATTGTTATTGCTTGAATATTGCTTTTGCTTTACTACCCATAATCTGAGATTGTTCACTTACGGGACATAAAAAACCAATTAAACTCAAAGTTTTCTTTTTTAACTATTTCCCTTTCCTTTACTACAAAGAAAAAAAAAAGCCCATTTAGGCCCATTTTGGGTTGCTTTTGTGCTTTATTTTTGGCCACAAAAGCATCCAGCAAATATTTGTGCAAACAATTCAAAGTTCTGGGGGCGTTCACGGTACGCAAGAAAACAAAAATGGCGTTGCCCTGGGCTGTATGCCACCTGTACGCCTACACATCGTTTCAAGGACAACCCAACTCCTAGCTTCATTCCTGGGTTCCTTCTTCCACACATAAATCAACGTCGTCTGCTGCTTGTTTCTTCCTTTCTAGATGTTGCTTTTGTTTGCTTTGTATTTAGTCTAGGATCTGGGGCCCCGGCGGTAACCAGGGATGAAAAAACTCTCACATACACACACAGCGCAAAAAAAAAACAGTAAACATTTTGCACAAAATTTTGCAATGCAAATTTAATCAGACTAAAGGGGCGTGGCCAGACTCCCAACTTCAGTTGGAATTTGCCTAATTTTGCGGGCACACAAAAGTCCGGCAACAAGGATATGCTGACATACGAAATCAAATACCGTTTCCGCTTTTTTATTGCGGCTTAGCCCAGACATTTTATGGCCCATGGCCAGGGCCATTAAACCATCAATTTCGCATAAGACGAAACATTCATTTTCTTCAAATAAAAGGGTTGGCACTCGGCAGGGTAAGAATGTTAAAAAATTAATGCTGATTGAACAAAGAAAAGTTTTGGGCTAATTGAAATATACATAGGAACACACAAGTAAATATCATAACACATCCCCAGAGATTTTATATGAAATTAAATGTCTCGTCTGCTTGTTCCAATCTATGTAAATCTGACAGCTAGCAAAAACTTTCTCTGTGAACGAAAGATACGAAATGTGCACACATACGTACATACATATGTGTGTATGAATATGATATTCGAAACCTTAATAATTTCATATTAAATATGTATATACCCAAGCCAGTGTACCTCATCATCATCATCATCATCATCGTCATCAGTTTCATGGACCCCATGTAAAGTTTCCTGAGCCAGCAAATTCTTGCCAAGATTTGTGCAAAAAAAAAAAAAATTTAACTTTTTGTGGTGTGCGTACATGTGTTCGTGCATTGTCCTGTAGCCGTATTTACCACACAAAAAAGGTTTCTGTCTGAAAGTGAAGACAAGTTATACAGTAGGTGCTCCTACAGAGGATCAGGCTCAAGTCAAGCGACTAAAGCGGTCGAATTAAGCACAACGAGGATTGTAGGCTTTGGAATTATTTTAAAAATAGCCGAAAATACATAGTACATTTACATCGATATTTTGGCATTAAGGTATTTTAACAGAGACACGATGGTCACACTGTATATAAAAAGAAAGTAAATCAGCTGTTTTTGACAGACTGAGAGTTTTTTTCACTTGTGTGTGTCAAAGTTTAATACGTATTTTTAAAGCATTGATTGTAGGTGTACAAATCATGCTAAATAGAAGCATGAAGAAAAATGAATACAAAAAAACTAAGATTTGGACCAGGATGCTGTCGGTGAAGTCGTAGACGACCTTATGGAGCATCTTACTGCAATTGCATGCTGGCGGCGAGGAACCAAGTTCTGTGTGCCCAAATAAGTCAACTGGCGAACCAATTTGCTACCATTTTTCAATGATCAATGGGTCCGTGCGGCCCCATGCTTTATGTCGACTGCATTTCGACCCCAAACGGAACTTGAGTTACAGGTAGCATTTTTCTGTTTGGGGTAGTTTGGAGAAGCTGCATCAATAAGGAAAATGCTATGTTTACAGTAGGTTACGACGGGTCTCTAGGTGTTGTTACAGACAGAGTGTAAGGAGCTATTTTGAGGAAGATGTCTCAATATATTTACTAGCCAGATGCAGTTAAACTGACAAAAAAATTTAATTATTGTAGGTGTACCGCATATTTTTAAGAGAAAAATATCGAAATGGCGTGATATTAAGTATTTTTTTGTCGAAACTTTGAATAATTATACAACACTTCAACTGTTTACACTTTTTACACTTTTTTGCTGATTCTTTAAACATACCCCAGGGCAGCAAAAAGTGAGTAATTTTAGCTTATGTGATTTGTTGTTGTGGCGTAAACTTTGGAGTTTACGCGTTTTGCTTTACGCTTTTACGCGGGCTGGTGAACACCCTATATATTTCGCTTCACAGAAACAAGTAAGAAAGTCAGTCAAACCTTAAAAAATATAATCGCGATCTTCACCATCCTTTGGCGGATGGATTAATAATACCGATTACTAAATATGCGTGGAAGTTATGAACCATCTATCTACAAACTGTAGAAGATGTAAAGTTTTTCCAAATGGCGGAATGAAATTGCCTGAAATAAATTGCCTTTAACTTAAGGGCTTGTTCAGCAGAATAATTGATCCCCGAGCAGGTATCAGAAAAAAAATTTTGAATCTAGTAGTTTTTGCTAAGCTGGAGGGAGCAGTATCACTTTAAAGTAGCATACTTTTTTTGATACATGCTCCAGTATCATGATACCTGAAATTGGCTATTATGATGCCGCATTACTCAAGTTTAGTAGGAAGATTATTTATATGCATCATTGAGCGTGCTGAACCGGTCAATATGGGCATTTCCATGAAATCGAACGGGACAATCGTTCGCATTTAAATTTAAAAAAGTTCAAACACAGCGGATTTTTATTTTCACAAAAGGCTTAACTTATAGCTCTTCAATAGCCCTACATTTGGTGCAGAGATTAACTTTGGAAAAATTTTTATTTTCAAGATAACCAAAAAAAACATGACATTCGCACGAGACAAAAACAGAAGTGGTTTTCGCGGGAAACCATTCAAATGCCGATTTCAGCGAATCCTGAGGCAATATATTAATGCAATAAATGTTAGAATGTAGCGCATTGATGTCTCTTTAAAATGGTATAAGTTTCACCCAAAAATAATTTAGTTTTTTTCAAATTTTAAGCTAAAGCTTTTTAGCACGGGACATGTCGCACGGGACATTTTTTTTATATTTATGTGGTTTCTGCTTTAATGCAAAGCAACAACTATGATTCGATAAAATATAAAATAAAAAAAAATAAAATAAAAATATAAAATAAAATATAGTGTTTTTAACCACTTTTAGTTTTTTGGCCCAGGTTGACCTTTTGGTGGAAATGCCCATATAAGAAAAGATGTTTTCAAAATGTTTGCAACAAATGTTTTAAGCGTTCTTGAAATGAGTAAAGTTGTACTTAATCGGCTTATGTAAATGTCTTAAAGTACCCTTGCTCCTCCAACAGGGCCAAGACAAGCTTCTCTCAATCCCTTGGCGTGTGTGCTTTAAATTTTTTCGCACAAGAGAAAGGGACCTACAGTTTAACGCCGAATCCGAACGGCAAATTTTGAGAATTTGCTTTTTCATGGCTAGATTACTTCACAGCTGGCGCCAATAGCTGGTAAAGGTGACCGTATATGTAAGCTATTTTCTAAAGAAATAAAATTTTTATTTTTTGTGGGGGGGGCGGGGGGCGGACGACCCCTCCCGCCCACAGTCCAGACACTAACCGCTGGGCCCGACGGCCACCCAATCGGCTTATACCAACACCAAAACTGAGAGAGAGTTGTCTCTCTTTTTGTTCTCTCAACTTCTTGTCAGCTCAACCAAGTACCTTTATAAGAAGCCCTGTAAATGTGAATCTGCAAAAGTGTGCAATGGCCCAATATGCTATTGCGTCTTTCCATACGTTGTTCGTGCCGAACGCGGTACCGGGTTTCCCAGTCAAGCCCAAAAATTTTTCAGGTGGAGTGGTGGGATCCGTTAAAGTTATTGTTGTACAGAGATGTCTCTGATCCTACACTTAGAAAAAAACCCAGAAATTTTTTTTTTTAAATAAATAAATGTATGATTTTTACGGTAAATACGAAAATACTTGATTTAAGTAAAAATTCGTATTTCGAGTACGATTTTTTCAACCCTGAAATATTTGTTTTAAGTCAGTTTTGGGATATTTTAAGTAAATTTCTAACTTTTATAATATATTTTTGGTCATACTCTTAATTTGTTAAGGTCTTAAGTACAGCCCGATTTACTTCCTAAATAAGTGCAAAAAGGTTCTTCATAGAAGTCTAATGAATTCTATAGTCCCAAACCATTTTTGAAGCAAAATAATACTTCAAAAAAAAGTACAAATTGTTCTTGTCTTAGGCCCATAAAATTCTAAGCTTTCCCAATTTATCTTTAAAACTAGATGTCGATGGAATTGAATTAGCCAAAGACCAAGATGTTTATAATGTAGGTCAGAAATATACCCTCATTCTATCACAAAAGTGTTAGAACCAGGAGGGAATTTCAAGAATAGATTCAACTTAAAATAATTCGCAGTATTCGTAGCACACTTTTTGGAGCTTGCATTGCAAGTAAGAGTGTTGCGGTCGAGTGCCCCGACAGCAAAATACCCTGTTCCAAGTAATGTGGTTCCTATAGCTTTGAACTCCTTTTATTTTAAAATTTATTTGAATAATTGGGGAGGCGCACTTGCATATCTTTGGTGTTTTTGCTCGGATCTTGTAGTGGTATACAGAATAGAATATATATTAAATCATCAGGTTCAGAATTAAAAATTTTAGCTCTGACAGTTTTTCGCGGTTAGAAGGAGAAGGAGGAGGAATTTGCCAAATCTGAAGCATACTTGATTTGGGTACGATATACTCCTACATACATGCAAAAATTTGTGGCTTTACCTCTTATAGTCTGTGAGATCCACGCGTTCATACAGATGGAGTAGGAGGAATTTTCCAAATCTAAAACAAACTCGATGTGGGTACAGTATACACCCTACATACATGCCAAAAATTGTGGCTCTATCTGTTACAGTCTCTAAGATCGACGGGTTCATACAGACACAGACAGACAGACGGACAGACGGACGGACGGACGGGACATGGCTAAATCAACTTGGCTGTTGATGCTGATCAAGAATATATATACTTTATGGGGTCGGAGGTGCTTCCTTCTGGCTGTTACATACATTTGCACAACTTCATGATCCTCTTTTTCCCATTTTCAATGAGAACAGGGTATAATAAGTTACAAAGAATGTAAATTAGTGATTACTTCTTAGAAGCATAATAGCGATCAATCTATATCAGTCCGTCTGATTTCTCAGCGGAGACATAATAATCTTTACACCGAAAAATAAACGTTCTTCGTTAAATACTACATGCGGGTTAATAAAATTCATAACCCAGTAGAATTTGACGCAATGCGATTTCAATCATCAGGCCAAACGGTCTTCCATCTACTGAGCACACAAAAAGACACACATCTTAAAAAGTCTGTTTGTTAATTGCCACACGAATGCTGGGCTTGAACAATTCATCAATGCATCTGGAACCGGCAGTTTTCTTTTACTGTATAACTCAACAAACAAACTCACCTTTTTTTATTGTTCCTACTATTTTATTAAGCAATTGCTTACCTTTTCTTTAATGTCAAATGCGACTTTACTACTGGGCTCTTTCGTTTTGCATACAAAAGCAGCAAGGGGTTAAGACTTAGCAGAAAGCGAACATGCAAACACAGAACTTAACCGAGAGAGCGCAAAATATATACATACTTTTGTTGCTGTTTTTGTTTCAGTCTTCCACAAAGAAATATACATGCACAGACTTTAGAAACAATATTTGTTATCACTCTCTTACGCTCTACACCGTTCGCGCAGTTAGCAGCTCTCAATATAGAGATGAAAAAAATTAAAAAACAAAAATACCAGAACCGTCTTTTCGGTTCTAGAATACCGGTATTTAAAAAATTTAAAATATCGGCTCCGGTTCCGATTCTGAGTTTTAGTGGGTTCTGTTCGGTGTACGGTTTGATTTCAAGGCTGAATTAGCTTAAGGGTTTCGTTCTGAATTTAAAAAATTGACTATATATTTTGATTCGATCATGCGCCAGTGTATTTACGTTCAAGAAACTACTCTTATTGCACCTGTTCTATGCTTCACTGTAACATTTTCACTTTCCCCTCGCTGTTGGGAGTCCCTTAAAACTGTAAAATGACAGACGCAGAAACTATGTAAAAAGTGGAGTTGGGAGTGTCCTAACTCTTCTCGTGGATGCCAAATTCAATTCTATCCAAAGCCAAACAAAAAGAAAAACAACTCTACAAATGCTTTCAAAAGCCGACAAAAAGGAGAGCGAAATGGCAAGGCAGTCCGGGAAAGCCGGAAGCTGTATAAAAGGGAGTGTGTGTGTGTTTTGCACAGTGGTGTGGACGTATAATATTTTTTTTTTTCCCAGTGAAAACAACAACAACAATTGTCTGGCAGACGACAAAGGCAATGCGAAAGAAAACTGAGGAAAATCAGGGACCAACAAGAAGGGAATACAGAAAATCAATATATTTCGGCAGATACACACACACACACACACAAATAAAAGCAACTTCCTGACACTGCCGGCAACTTTCAGTTGCGTTGTGTATACGCAATGTGTTGCAGACTGAAAGAGAGAATGCAAACTGAAAAGCAAGAGAGAGTGAGGGAGTGAGAGAAGGAATGTGCGCAGAATATGCTTTTGGCAGAATGTTGCCGGAATTTGAAATTCTATGGTTATTATTGTTGTTGTTACCATTTGCTGTTGCTTTTTGTTGTATTTAGAATGGAAAACACAAGAAGAGCAGAGAGAAGAGCTCTTACCAGGCGGCAATTTGATCAAACAAATTATGTAAACTTATTCTTTTTGTTTTTATTTTTGTGTGTGTGTGTTTTTTTTTTCTTTCTTGTTTGTTTTTGATGTGACCCACTTGGCCATATTCAAAGCATTCCATTGATTATCCAGCCCACAGCAGGTGTCCTTTTTTTTTTGTGTGTGTTTCGTGTCTTTGCACTTGATTTGTAACATTTGCTCTTTTATGGGGTAAATATTAGCGTTACACTCCAGTCTATAGGAAAAAGTATGTTGATTTTAACATTGGTTTAGTTCTTTGATTCTTTTAATTGAAAATTTCTATGATTCTGTAGCGTTTTGAACCTTTAATTTTTACTTTTAATATGTCAGAGCAATACAAAATTTAAAATATTTCTGTTTATATTAATGAGTAGGGATTTTAGTTCAGAATTGAACAATTCAACAAAATTTCAATTCAATAAAATTCACCATTTATCATAAATCTCATTCTTGGTTCGATGTTATCTCACCTACAAATTTTATGATGGCCTTCTACAAACAGTTTTTGAACTGATTGAGCAAAATCGTCATCTAACACACCGTGAGGCTTAAGGCTTAATTGGTTGGGTAAGAAGATTTGTGTGCATTGTCTTTAAGCAAGCTTTTGTTTTGTGACAACACGACTGAGAGTGCCACAGAACGATAATAACCAATTATTTTGGCCTTAACTAAAAGATGTGAGAACGGGCAACGAGTGGTTTCATGAGTGCCACACAGTGAACTTCACGCTGAACTTCTAGACTATTTCTTGTGGAGATTTCTTCTACTCACATTCAATCAATCAACAAAACTCAGCCTCATACGGGCAAACCACATCGAGCTATTGAATGTGATTTGGAAATTAATCAGCAAACAAAACTCAGCGTTGAATAAAATCAGCTTTATACCGGCAAACGCATTGCGCGGTTGAGCGAGAGTCGGCTGATTGAACTTGTTTGCTCTCGTATACACCAAGTGGCCGTCTGTGGCCCAGTGGTTAGTGTGCTGGACTGCTGGGCGGGAGGTCGTGGGTTCGATTCCGCCTCTGAACATCTAATAATAAAAGTTTTTTTCTTTCTTTGCACATTGGGCCAGCGAGCCGATTTTTCGACGAAAATTAAAGTTTTAAAGCTAGGTTCTTGAAATTTGGTACATATAATAGTGTCGATGCACATAAAAATATATCTAAGTTTCAGACTGATCTGACCACGCCTTTCCTAGCCGCCCTTATTGATACTTGTACGGTAATTAATAATTCTAGCACTCCTCAAATTCAGCAAATGTTTTTAATTCATTTTTTTAACACTTAACCTTAATATTAATAAGTAATACATACAAAAACAATGCATTCAAAATGACTATTAATAAGTATTTTACATTTAAAAATGTTCCCAAAAGTCGTCTTCTACATCAATTTCTATTGAAAGCGGATTTTCAGAGTCAGAATCTGAATCACTATCACTATTGTAAGCATCAAAAACGGGAACATTGTTATTATTATTCATGTTACAAAAATATAGCAAGTTTGGTGATTCCAAAAGTTCGATTACGTCTACTGGTAGGGGTAGCTTATTTTGCTGACCCAATCTTTTTGGATCTGAGGAATCCATTGCTCTGTGGAAAACGTCTGCATGTAACCTCCTGTCACTCTTATAGTATTTGTTGCGAGCCTCTGAGGCGTTCTCGCCAAGAACACCTAATGGAAGGTGTTATGCTTCTATTAGTTGGTAGCCGTGCATTAACACTTTATGGACTGTTGCCGACACTGGAAACCATGGATACAAGGACATATATGTCATATATTTGATCCTTTTTCTCCGTGCTTAAGTCGAATTCTTTCAGTTCATCATAAATACAACTCGAAACGGCAGATGCGCTACGATTGTTTTGTATGTAGATATCAAGCAGTTCCTCATAGGTGAACACATCCACAGCTACAATATTAGGGATTTATACACATCGGAGCAAAATGAAGGCAAAAAAGCTTTTTAATTAGTTTATATACACTTTGCACTATAATGACACATAATTACTTTTTGGCACAACTTGGCACAAAATTAGTTATAACTTATAATCCACAACAGACGGGTTAGCGGGTTAGCTTTTTTCTACTTTTGGACAACACAAATAAATGCACAAAAAAAAACAAATTAACAAAAATGAACAAAATCTTTTTTAATACAAATATTCTACATAACTTGTTCTTTCTTTTCAATAGTTAAAATTTTTCAGCGTTTTCACTTCCGTTTCGCACCCATGCAATCAAACAGCTGCATTGAAGGGCTGCCAAAATTTCAGGTGCATCAAATAAATAATTATCTTTGATTCATTTTAGTCAAAGTATATACTGTTCAAATTTTATTATAAAAACAGGTTTACTTTCTAGTGGACCGTTCGCATTCGGCGTTAAACTGTAGGTCCCTTTCTCTTGTGCGAAAAATTTAAGGCACACCAGCTTGGCTTGGCCCCGTTGGAGGAGCTGTCAGCCAATTTTACATTTACATACACCAAAACAAGCACGTTTTTCTGTTCTCTCCTTCTTTTTGTGCAGAAGTTAGAGTGTGACACAAAAATTTTACTAAAATATATTGACAAAATATTTAGGGTATTCACTTTGTTGAGCACATAGGCACTTGAGCAGTTTTGCCTGACTAGTATTGTGACAGCCCCGGCCAATTTGTGCACAATTACGTTTGACATTCCGCCTGTTATGTTTTCGAGATTTGGTGAGAAAAAAAAAATTACACAAATAAAAGATGCCAACTAAAATCATTAAAGATATTCTTCTTGAATGAAGGATGATTGAAGGTTCGTATTTTGCGATTTATAATTTGCACGTTTAATTGTTGCCGACTTTTGCAGATGTATGTCCACCAAACCAGCTTGATTTCGCAATGGATGAGTTGTTGGATGACTTTATGGACGATGTCGCTTGCTTATATTCCTGCCGAGGAGATATCTCTAACGTGCCCAAATCCATTAGTTGGCGAAACAACATCCTCACCTCATTTGATGAGCGTCGTTTTAAGCAAATTTTGCGCGTAACTCGGAACCAATTCGGAATATTGCTGGAATTGATAAAGGAAGATGAAGTTTTTGCAACAACTGGATTCAAAAATCAAATGCCAATTGATTTACAGCTCGCCATAGTGTTGTTTCATTTGGGCCTCTGGAGGCAGTGCATCTATTCGAAAAATGTGTACAATATTTGGAATCGCTGATGGTGGAACTTTAACCATGATTACGAAAAGGATATTTACAGCATTTTTGCGGCTTATGGCCCAATGAAGCTGAGCGTCAGCAACTTGTGAATTGAACTTTTCATGAGTTGCCCCACTGTATTGGGTACATCGACGGAAGCGAGATCAAGCTATGTGAAAAACCTGCTAGAAACCATGAAGTCTATTTTTTTCGAGTAGGAAGTCCGCGCAGTTACCACAACTTAAAAGTTTATAAGAACAGCTCTTACTTGGTAGACACTCTCAGCGTTTTCTTAGGAGTCGATTGCAGCTGACTCTGCGTACCCTCAGTCGACATTTTTAGTTACCCCATTTCGTAGCAACTCTCGAATGAAATAAATATGGTGGTCTTACTTTTGGTTGAGAGCAATGACAAATTGATTGAATTTGTATTACACTTTTAGCACAGAATTATAACAATTATTCTAGACAAAATATGGAAACACTAGTTTACAAAAATAAAAAAATAAATGACCCATTTCAACTGAAATATTTTTGTAGTGTAGTTTGGAATGGTGATCTCAAAAATCAATTTCAAAAATTTTTTCATGGCTCCGTTTTTGAAATATGAATTTTTTTCACTTTTTCGGTAGGTGCTCTTACATTTTAAGCCATATCTGACTTCATAATTGTCAGATAGAGTCAAGCAAGATATGAATCGAAAGGCAATTGAACTGCCAGTAATTCCGTAGAACATTGTTTTTAAATCGGCTTAGTAGTTTGGAAACAATACACCAAAATATTTCAAAAAATTCAATTTTTTACTCAAAAATGCAAGAAAATTTAATTTTAAACGCTTAAAAAAAATATAAAAAAATCCAAAAAAATTATTTTTATTTTTTCTACGTAAGAATCACACTTTTACGAAGACAATAAGGTATTGGTGAGGAAAATCGTGTCACACGTACCGTATATGGATCAAATTGAGTAGAGGAAATAACATTCAAATTTGGGTATATTGTGTGTTCACAAAAAATAAACTTCTATTTTTCTTCGTCTTTTGGTCACTTTATGAAGTTAGCGAAAAGCCAGAACAAAAATTATAATCAAGAACCGAACAAAAGTCGAAGCAAACGGAAATTTATTTTTGAATAATCACCAAAATACGACATTTTTTTGCACTAAATTGCTCACAGCTCCTGTGTTTGTTCATAGATTTTGATAATCGTTATCTGGTTTTCTTCGTTGGAGTGCGATTCTTTAGAAGAAAAAATAAAAAAAATTTTTTTGGATTGTTTTATATTTTTTCTAAGCGTTTAAAATTTAATTTTCTTGCATTTTTGAGTAAAAAATTGAATTTTTTGAAATGTTTTGGTTTATTGTATCCAAACTACTAAGCCGATTTAAAAACAATGTTCTACGCAATTACTGACAGTTCAATTGCCTTTCGATTCATATCTTGCTTAACTCTATCTGACAATTATGAAGTCAGATATGGCTTAAAATGTAAGAGCACCTACCGAAAAAGTGAAAAAAAATTCATATTTCAAAAACGGAGCCATAAAAAAATTTTTGAAATTGATTTTTGAGATCACCATTCCAAACTACACCAAAAAAAAATTTCAGTAGAAATGGGTCTTTTTGGCTGTAAACTAGTGTATGAAAGAGTTTCGATGTCAATATTTTAAGAAGAAAGTGCTTCAGGCAGAGGAGGTCGTCAAGGCTCTGGATGGAGCCATGGGTTGGGCAAACCTGGCGGATTATATTGAGGGTGCTATAGTATATAGGAGGAGTATAGTAAATGAGGATTTTAAATATGCACAACAGTTCTATTTTATTAATGTCAAGTTTTTATATTTGTAAAATGTTTTCACTTTTATAGTTTTAAGAGCCTGGCATGGCCCCTTAAGAGTGAAAGCTCTGCTTTCTCGCGACGAGCTGGGAAGGCAGGTGGTGTAACTCTGAAGGGTAAGTCTTCCTGTAGCTCACTAGGATTAACATAAATGCTATGTATAATTTTTCGATTAAGCCACGCCTAAATATGCAAAATGTTTTTAATTTATTTTATTTTATTAATAATAAAGAAAAAGAAAGAACCACTACTGGGAGTCTTTCTGCTAGGGCTCGTAACTGACTACCGCACAAGAGAATGTGTTGACCTTGCCTTCGATAGATGTTATACCGAATTAGGAGATACTATTGGGTTCGATGTTATCCCAATTACCCACCCTTCCATGTTAACAATGGTTCCTCCCTAATTTATTATAGATGACAACTCATTTCGATACCCCCATTCCTTTGCTCTAGTTAGACTTGTTCAAGTTCATAATTCATTTAATACTTCGATAATTCACAAACTCGGCTTTCATGGTTGCAAATATAATAACTCTAGGATGAAGATAATAACAATATGAAAATTAACCTTCAATTCGAATCATGTTTAGAAATATATGGATAGGGCTTAATATGTCTTTGCCATTAGGGCGTTTTAACTTTTGAACAAGCGCTTGGCTATATGAATGCAAGCATGTGGTAACTATACAGCGAGACCTGGGGTACATAATCAAATTATTTATAATTAATTCGTGAACGATACCATGTGCTTCACTTCAGCTTTGCTGGTTTATCTAACACAAATAAATTGGGCTTCTTTAGTACTTACAACTTATACGGCGATCCGTGCAGTCAGGCCTGGTGCATTGATGCTGTACTTAATATAATGAGGTGATATTTAAAGCTTCTTAAGTGAAGGTTCAATAGGTTGAGCCACAGATATTCGGTTCCAATACATAATCCACATGCAGCAAAGTTAAAGCTTAGGTGGGTCTTGATCACGTGTAGGGAGGTTAGGGCGAAGAGGCTACGGCATTATTACATCAGCATCCGCAAGGTGAAACTATACATATGTTTAGCAAAAACCAAATTCAGGAGTGATGTTCCTACTGTACTTGGAACTGTAGTTGGCTGTCTGCAGCACATCAAAGGCTATAAAAGCACCTGGTCTACATAACTTTATTTTACAGTGGAAATTATGTAACGCTGTTACTAATATTCACCTGGTCAATATTTAAAGAGCCAGTTGTCTCTTACGGCTTAATCTCATCCAGAGTCTCGAAGATAAGTATGTGACAGGGAGTCTGAATTGGAGCGTCACTCAATGCACACGTACATACATATGTATGCAGAACTTATGCGTGTGCGCTTTTGTCAATTGATTAGCCACAGATAAAATTCCTCGCAATTGTTAAGCTGGACTTTATGATGTCTCAATAGGGTTGGTAATATGTCTTCAAACACGTGGATTTATTAGACTTTTAACCTTCTTGGACTGATAGCAAACGGAAATGATCAGAACCACGAGGAAAAGTTAGCTTCGATCGCTCTCACAAATGTATGCATACATATAGTTATCGAATGTGTAATCGATGGCAACAGTTATGGATCAACAAAAGAAATGGGGTATTCATGCCACTGTTCCGTATATTTCCATTTCGTTTCGTTCAGCCGTTACAGACTACAAATGGGAAAGGGGTAATGTCCTCTTTGGTCAGCTCTTTAAGAATGGCCAATATTTCCCTCTCCACCCATGGCAGCGCCATTGACACAGCAGCTGTTCTTATTGGTGACACTTGGGGAGTTTAATTGCATATCGATAGACAATCTAGCCTTTTAGCGGAAAATAACTATATGTTGTGACAATAGCTAAATCATCCATGACAGTGAATTGCTCATTTGCAGCGGATGACCTGCCAAATGTATTTCCATTTCTTATGGGGAAATACACAGAATAAATGAGGTTATTTAGCTCATCTAGCGAATGACCTCAAGAATGCTAAAAGCCAAATTTAACATTTGTACCACAAGAAGAAGAAGAAAAGAAGTGCATTACTTTTCCGTCAGGCGTAATGCATACTTTCGACGAAACACATTTAGCTCTGCGCCGCTAGGTATATTTACGTTCATTCTAATCAATCTTTGTTGAGCCGAACGAACAAACACCATAATTGATTAATATGAAGACAAACATGATTATAATCACAACACCAACAAGGTTTAATTGGTTTGATTGTATAAAAATCAGCAGCAAACATGTGTGTGCAAGTTTGATCTGTTAAACGCAAAGCAAATTTAATCGGGTTAATAAATGTATGAACGTTTTGCAATCAAACGACGCCTTTCTCTGTTCCACCCATGATGTTATCTATGGGCAATAAAAAAAAACGAATTTAGTTCAAATCTTTCGCACAGCTAGCTTTATTCTTTTTCACTTAAGAAGCCTAAAACAAAGACTCAAAATAATATTAAATCTTTTTAAAAATGTAAAGAACAAATGTTTTAAGTTAAAGTTCCCCAAGCATAGCCCCTGGGGGCCGAACACATTTGGCAATTTACACACATAAGAGCCGAAGTAAAGACAAATGCTTTCAAGACCTTTGCGATGCAGCAGACGCGCAGCCATTCGGTGCCGGCTATAAAATGGTTATGGGAAAGCTACACCGGCAACCTATGCCCACATGCCCTACACAACTGGGTCATATTGTACACAGCCTATTCCCTCCGCAGCCTCCTGTTAACACTCCTACGGTACAAAATGGGGACGACACTACCCTGCTAACCAATACTAAAGAGGTCCTCGGAATACTGTCAGAGCTCAAAGCCGACAAGGCTCCTGGTCCCGACGGAATCCCCAACAACGCCCTAAAAGCAATCATTCTTGCCCATCCTGACATATTTGTAGACATGTACAACAAATGTATCACCGAGCGCACTATACCACGCATATGGAAACAGCAGAGACTTGTCCTCATCCCGAAGCCGGCAAAAGAACTCGACAACCCGTCTTCGTATCGGCCCCTATGCATGCTGGATACGACTGGCAAGATTTTTGAGAGGATAATATGTAATCGACTGGAGAGCGAGCTTGAAAGTAGACGCGGACTATCCGAACAGCAGTATGGATTCCGAAAGCACCGAAGCACCACAGACGCTATAGGGGCAGTCACAAAACTGGCCACTGACGCCATAGAAGGCACGAGATGGGCAGGAGGGTCCAAGAAGTATTGTCTGGTCTGCACGATCGATGTTAAAAATGCTTTCAACTCGGCCAACTGGAGCAAGGTCCTCCAAGCGCTTAGCAACCGACGCGTTTCACAGTACCTGATCCAACTCATAGTGAGCTACTTCGAGGACCGTGTGCTCCTGTATAGCTCAAATGCAGGCCAACACCAGTACCTAGTGAGTGGAGGAGTCCCACAAGGCTCGGTACTAGGACCAATCCTCTGAAATGTCATGTATGACGGCGTCCTGCGTTTACCACTCCCGGAAGGCTGCTCTCTTGTTGGCTTTGCTGATGACATAGCGCTGGTATCAGTTGCGAAGCAACTAAACGAGGTCACCGGAAACTGCAGTACAGCGATCGACCAGATAATGATGTGGCTAGCAGAAAACGGGCTCTCGCTCGCTGAGCACAAAACTGAAGCTGTCTTGATTAGCAGCAGAAAGAAAGTGGAGAAGGCGTCCGTTAGGGTGGGATCAATCACCATTGAGTCGCAACCAGCCATTAGATACCTAGGTGTCATCTTGGACCACAGACTCAGCTTCAAACAGCACCTCGAGCATGCCAGCACCAAAGCAGCAAAAGTGACAACTGCTATCACCAGACTGATGGCTAATCTTAGAGGCCCAAAACAAAAAAGCAGGAGGCTAATCGCAAGCGTGGTCTCCTCCACGATCCTCTACGGGGCGTCGATCTGGGCTCCAGCCATGGAGATACCCACCTACAGCAGACAGTGCAAGTCCGTATATAGGCGGCTATGCGCCCTCAGAATCGCTAGCTGTTTTTGCACTATGTCCGAAGACGCTGCTTTGGTTGTAGCCGGCACAATCCCCATTGACCTTTTGGCAGCTGAACGGAAAAGTGGAATTACTGGAAGCAGGGCTCAGAGGGACTCCACATTAGTCAAGTGGCAGTCCAAATGGAGCCAAGGAATAAACGAAAGATGGACCCACCGGCTAATACCAACCCTGGAGCCTAGGCTTAGTCGAAGGCATGGTCAGGTAGACTACTACCTATCGCAAATGCTGACGGGGCATGACTGTTTCAAGGCATATCTTCACCGCTTTAAGCACGAAGAAGACCCGTGTAGACGGCGCTATCGAGGATGTGGAGCATGCATTTTTCGACTGCCCTCTATATGGGCGTGAACGTGACCAAGCTTCCTACGCCACAAGCACACAGCTCAGAGCGCAGAATGAGTCTGGATCCCAAGCTATTACCAATATGGGGGCGGCAATCCTCAAAGACCTGCGGCTTAGGGAAAGGAGTCGGCGCTCCTCCTCCTCCAACAGATTGAGCGGCTAACATGACCGCCATCCACCCCGCGAAGTAGTTTTCTTCCTTTTCCATTTGTCATTTCATCATCTTCTTCTTGTATCCCTTCTCTGTCATATTCTACCCTATATTGTTATTGTTAAACCTAATTTGAAAAAAAAAAACACATAAGAGCCGAATACTTGCCGTAGTAATTGCTCACTGAATGTCTGAGAATCAAGTCTTAGGCTGCGTTTCCAGGCAAGAAGATCGGCATCGCTCTACTACAAAGCAACACCAAAGACATGAAGATGAGTAACGCCATACGATTTTTTCGTGCTGGCTTTAGATCTGGCTTCAGGCTCTCTTGAAATTTTGTTCAAAAGCCAGAGAGAGAGAGAGAGCGCTCTAGAGCCAGCCGCTCTCTTGTACGCATACAGCGACAGCCGAGGACTGTATGTGTGCGCGCGTATTCGTTGTGTTTACTCACACAAGCAAGTGCATTCTATTTTTAGATTTTTACACTCTCAACTTTGTGCGAGCGGAGAGAGCGCGATTTTCGTTGCCACCAAACAAATAGCTGCATACTGCAAAACCAATGTATGGGCGTCCGGCATCTTAGAGAAAACTATTTTTTTGGGGCAGAAACAATATAAAAATGTACACATTTTAATTTTTCTGATTTGTTTAATATGTAAATTTAATCAATATTGGCTTAACATAGAAGTTTAAGAGGCGATTTGGGCGTGAAGCTACAAAAGTGCGCGATGGTGCAGTACGCTAAAGCGTAATTCCTGTCATGTCCTCTCAGTGCAAATGGTCCTGGGTTCCTGACTCCCAGACAAGTTTGATAACGACAAGTTTTGGGGTTTTCTTGTTTAGAACTACTTAAATTAAATGAACCAAGTCAGGTGGGAAGGATTGTTAAAATTATATGGAGGTTTAACAAATACTTCATTCATTTCATTCCGAGCCGCTTATAACCCATTTATGAATGTTTCCAAATCAAACTTATTTTCAAGTTGAGTACAAAATGTTCTTGAAAACGGAACAATATCAACTCCAAACAATTTCTAGAAACATTCGCTGATGTGTTGGGTGTGAAAATCTGAGCAAGTGTCGCAGGTAAAATTAGTTGCTGTTCTATTCTGAGAATTCAATGCTTAAGTCCGACAGTTTTTTTCCAAGTTCCTCTAAATATAAATCGAAAATTTGTGAAAAAAGTTCACTTCATTTTTTAAAGTCGAGTGAAACAGAAATCTCTTGTTTGCTTTTCCCCGACTGAAAAAAAAAAAAAAGAGTAAGAGGACCTCTTGTCCATAGGGCATATCAGCTTCATTTTGCCATTTAACTTTGAGCATTTTTCCATTTGAAAATTGAATCTGTCCACAGTGGTTAAATCAAGCGTCACTGATGCAATTAAAACGAGCAAAAATAACAGTGAAGCAGACCAGGCTGAGCCCCCCCAGGATGGATAGCAGTTGGATGAACAGGACAACATGTCTGGGTGAAAGTGGCGAAAGTGAGGATGAGTGTCTGATTGGCAGTGGAAACTGCATGTAATTGCATGGAAAATTAGCTGTGACATACAGCGGGCGGTTGGGCGTACAGACAAGGACCAAGTAAATGTGGCTTTTAATGGAGTCACCGAGTCAAAGTGTTTAGAGATGGAGGTGGTCATGCATACACAACGATCGATACTGCCTGGGTCCCTCGTCTGCGTAATTGCGGCTGCCATGGGGATTCTAACTAAGTACGTAGGTACACATTCATGCTGGTTCTCGCATTTGTCTGTAGCGGAAATGTAGGCAGAGGCGCAGACAGCAACAAATGCAATTTTGTTCGGGAACAATGGCCGCATTAATGTACAATAAAGCGACACCTGGCGGCAGGAAATTGCAGGAAATGCAATTTTTTTTCTTTTTGTAGCTCTATGCCTAAGGATGCTGTAAATGATTAATAGCATATACCCTTGCAAAGGGTATACTAAAATTGTTCAAATGTTGTGTAAAGCCTAGAAAGAAGCATCTCCGACATAATGTATGTATATATTCTTGAACAGCATGACGAGCTGAATACATATAGATAGTAGATTCTAACGATAGATTAAAAAGCTTAAGCAATGGATTGCATAGAGAAATACAACACTCTTTGAGCACACAACTAGGAATGTTGTCAGGCCCAGGGGAATATGAAGATTTAAGTGATTTCAAATGAAGAAGAATTTGAGGAAGCAGTTAAAGAGTTAGAAGAAGAAATGTTATAAGGATAAGAAGTATTGGTAAAGCGTGTAGAGGAATAAGTAGATTGGAAGAAGTCGGCGTTAGAATCATTGCTAGCCTTTTGGTCACCCAGAAAAAACGAAGAAGGTAAAGAAGAAGATCTACGTTTAGAGTTGACAAAGCTGTAGAATTGTTTAGGGTCCTCTGCAAATTGAATTTTGCATCGGGCAAGACCTTTCCTATAGCAAGTGTAAAGTTTGATTTTGCAATTGAATATTTAGAAAAGTCAACGGCAGAACCAAAACGTTTATACTTTTTGAAGCATCTAGACTTAATATTTTTTGAAATTAGAAAGTCTAGGACAGTAGCAAGGAGGATTAAAGAACGCGGGAGAGGGAACGCTATTAGGAATACAGATATCTAAAAGTATCAGTTCACAAATCTTGTTGCATTCTCTTTGAAAAGCACAACAGTGTTATTTGTTAGTTTTTCTGACATATAAGAGTTTTCTCTACGTTGATAAATTTTCCCTTAAAGGAATAAAATACAGCTGTGCTCCAGCTTTTACCTACTTTGGCGATTTGCGATTTCAACAAATTCGTACGCATCTTTTTGTTATCGATTCTGTTTCATTCCCAATTCGTTCTGAAACACTTCACGTGGCAGAAGCAACTGTATCGACAAACTTATCGGTTATCGGAATTGGAATTTGTTGTTGTTAAAATGTATTTTGCTGCTTGTGCAAACAATTGTTTGGGGCAAATTGTATAAGAGAGTCCACAAAAACATTATAGAATAGTTAAAAAATGATTAAATAAATTGGTTCATAAAAAGGCCGCTCTTATCTCTAGCGACATTTCCCATTCACTTTTCATTTCACGGTCTCATAAGTCGCTGGTTTTAAATCGGGAAATTTTTTGCGATTTAGCGACCAAATCGCAAAATTTTATCGAAAGCGAAAATGGGAGCATGGCTGATAAACAATTAAATTTATTTTCCTTTCAACGGTACTCAACTTGTATCTTTTTATGTAGTAGTAGTAGTAGTGTGTTGTTTTTTTTGAGTAAAGGTAAAATATCAACAGAGTTATTACATAGTTTTGCTGGCTTTACAATAATAAAAACGGCAAGTGTTAACAACAATGATTTGTTTAAAACCGTCAGTTGATACTTGTTGTATTTTCTATATTATTATAAATATACATATGTTTGTCTGAGAGTCGCCTTTCATTAGACTACTCCACCCACCTTCCCCATTCGTCACGAGATAGTGGATCTTCCGTCAATGAGGGCGGCTCTACAGACTATTTTAGATAAATAAAAATAATAAAATAAAAACTTAAAAATCTTCGTTTACAATTTGTCTCCGATATTTTGTGGCTTCTGCTAAAAAGGATGCTAGGGCACATATTTTCTCCATTTAAAATTCTTTGTAGTTCATACTCGGTTAAAGTGATGCGATGGAAGTGCTGATATCGCAACTCCACACTTTCCTTCTCGCGCATTCTACACAGGCTGCAGGTTTCATCCAAGTCCCTTCTGTATGGCCTAAAGTTTAATGCAATCATTTCGCATCTCGCTTCAAAAATATTGCTTATAGAGTTTGTACCTAGGCTATCTTGAATATAGTTTGATTGACCCAGGTTGTGAGTCAGCTTTTTATATGAGGACCTTTCGGTGCTTTGTCTAGCTCGGCTTATAAAGAGTTCACGTTCATCTTCACAAAGCCTTTTTATGACTTCAGCTTGTGTATGACGCCATCCTTCTATGTTGTCCCAGTAAAAGTTAAGCCCGCAGTTGTTTGAAATGATGGTCCAGTCATCAAAAAACTGACTTTTCTCAAGAAGCAGTTGACTCATTATTTGCTTAGGCATTCTTTTCTCCGGCATGTTCATGACCTTGGATACATAGTTGAAATGCAGTTGCAGTGTATACGTATACAGAGTTGGAAGGCCAGTTTCAATATAAATCGCGTAATTTGGCGTATTCTGCGGTAGTCTGAATACCTTTTTGATGAAAAAAGTCAACAAACGTTCAACATCGTCGAATCTGAGAAATCCCCAAATTTCAGCAGATTAACACATGATGCTTCTTACGGTTGCCTGGAACATCTTATATTTGCAACTTGGCTTCACGTTGTTTTTACTCAGCAATGTCCTCCATGTAGTGTTTATTGCAATTTTTGCTTCTCCAAGCTTACCTTTTATGTGTTCCGCGAAATTCATGTTATGGGATATTGTGACGCCCAAATATTTGTAGGACCGCACTATCTCTAACGATCTTTCATTTATGTGCAGACACTCCCCATTTCTTAGCCTGCTTCTCCGTGGTTCTATAGACATAACCTTAGATTTGTCAGTGTTGATTTGCAAGCCCCATAGCTCACAGTAGCTTCCAAGAGCATTTGGCATATTTTGAAGCATTTGCGAACTTTCCGCTAGGATGCACATATCGTCAGCGTACATCAGCGTTTTGACGGTTTGGCCGCCAAAGGTAATCTTATACATAACATCTTTTTATGTAATACTTGCTATGATGATATTCTTTTCACATTTAACTTGTATAACTTAAAGTAAGGGGGTTAAAGGGTGATTTTTATACTATTTGGTTTTTTAGTGTACATTTTTTGACACCTCACGCGGAATTGATAACATGGTAAGGTTTGCAATATCACCATGAATAGACTAACAAGCGAACTCTGTGAGAAATTTGTTTGATCGAAAAATTGTCTTCAGCGACGAAGCTCATTTCTGGCTTGATGGGTATGTCAACAAACAGAAGTGCCGAATTTGGTATTAAGAGCAGCTAGATTCAGTTCATGAGCAGCTTAATCTTACCGTCCTTCTAAAAAAAAAAATGAGAATCGCAATGTTACAGTCAGTGGAGCAAAGTACTGTGCGATGAATACTGATTTTTGTTTTTGCTCAGAATGCAAGTAGTGGACTTGGTGGGCATGTGGTTTCAACAAGACGGTGCCACATGCCGCACGGATCATTTCTCATTCTATTTCTCATGCCTCACGCTCTGGCACACGTCGAAAGCTAAACATCGAGAAGCTGCAATCACAAGGGACCTCTGAATCCTACAAAGCAAAACTCGCCCAACTGCTCAGGGAAACATCCCCATCTTCTTTCGATATATGCGAACAGTGAAATCGTATATCACACTCCATGAGTACGGCTGCCAAGGAGATACTCGGATACTCCGAGTCCCCGCGAAGTCGGACTTGCTACGACTTGCTACTGCAAAGAAAGACGCAGTCTACAGGAGAACTCTGCAGTCGGGAGCAACGCGGGCTGTTAAGGAGCGATACCGGGAGAAAAGGAAAGAGGAGAAGCGCCTCTTTAGAAGAAAAAAGAACGAGCAGGAAAGGCGCATGCGCGAGGAAGTCGACATGTTATTCGGCATGAGTGAGACTCGAAAATTTTACCAAAAAATTAAGCAATTAACAGAAGGTTTTAAGCCCAGAGTCGCACAATGCAAAGACGAACACGGGAATCTGGTCACCGATCCGCAAGTGGCGCTTAACAAATGGAGAAGCTACTTCTCCAACCTACTGGGAGGCGATGACGAACATGATGCCGCCTCTAGAGAAGTAGCGATGCCACCAATCGACAACATAGAGATAGACCCGCCGACCCAACAGGAAGTCTGTTTAGCCATACAAAGGCTAAAGAACAATAAATCACCAGGCGCTGATGAGCTGCCCGCTGAATTGTTCAAGGCTGGAGGGGAAGAATTGGTAAGGTGCATGCACCAACTTCTTTGCCGTATATGGGTTGACGAAAGCATGCACGACGATTGGAATTTAAGTGTCCTATGCAAAATCTTTAAAAAAGGAGACCCTGCAGTTTGCGGGATCAGTCTCCTTCCCATTGCATATAAGGTTCTGTCACGTATTATTTGTGAACGTCTAAATACGCTTATTAACACACTGATTGGACCTTATCAGTGTGGCTTTAGACCTGGTAAATCCACCACAGACCAGATATTTACACTACGACAAATCCTGGAGAAGACCTACGAGAGAGGCATCAACACACACCATCTTTTTGTTGATTATAAATCAGCCTTCGACACGCCGATAAGATCAAGGTTTTTTAAAGCCCTGTCTACCCTTGGTATACTAGCAAAGTACGTTCGTCTTTGCATGATGACGTTGAGAAGTACACAAAGCTCCGTCAAAATAGGAAAGAACCTTTCCGAACCATTTGATACCAAGAGAGCTTATCGTGTGACTTCTTCAATCTACTAATGGAATATATACTGCGCCGGTGCCCACATGCCAACAGAACGGGCGCCTTTATTTATAAAGATCTAATGCTACTCGCATATGCCGATGATATTGACATTATCGGCAAAAACGAACGGGCGGTAAGCAGGGCGTTTTCAGAGATTGAGAGGCAGTCTGAACTAATGGGTTTAGCGGTAAATGAGGACAAGACGAACTACCTAGTATCCGCGGACAAAAAGTCCTTGCGTCTTGGACAATCTGTGACAATGGGAGAATACAACTTTAAAGTATCGGAACGACTATAACCAGCGACAACAACATCAGTCTGGAAATCCGACGAAGGATCACTCTTGCAAACCGATGCTACTACGGGCTAAGTAGGGAGCTCAAGAACAGAGACCTCAAGCGAAGAACAAAATTAGCCCTATACAAGTCGCTTATCATCCCAGTCCTGCAATACGGCGCAGAAGCATGGACAATGACAGCAGCGGATGAAGCGGCGATTGGCGTGTTTGAACGAAAGATTCTTCGGAGGATTTATGGACCTTTAAAAGTTGGCGATGATTTCCGCATTCGAAATAATGACGAACTGTATGAGCTCTATGGGGACACCTGTCTGGTCAAGCGCATAAAGCAACAGCGGCTGCGCTGGTTAGGACATGTCACCAGGATGGACGAAGAAGCTCCAGTAAGGAAAGCTTATTATTCGAAGGCGGCTGACTACGGAGGAAGAGGCAAGCAGGGGAGACCTCGACTAAGATGGGATGACCAGGTTCGGGCAGACATTGCCAAGCTTGGTGTGACCAACTGGTCCCAGCTCGCACGGAGCAGAAGCGACTGGAGAGCATTACTTGCAGAGGCCCAGACCGTCGAACGGTTGTAATGGCCAATTAAGAAGAAGAACATGAAGTTTCTCTTGCCACAATTGCAGTCCTGGAAGACAACATTACAGCTGCCATTGGTGAGATGGCCGAAATGATGAAAAAGTATAGCATTAGGCGTGGCCGCTGACAACATGTACATGAAATAATCTTTAAAAAAGCATATGAAAGACATTGATGCATTGCCTCCAAAAAAGTATTTCAATAAACAAACGCTCTTAAATCATCCTTTATAATTAAATTACTTTGCCAGCCATTCACTATTTTTGTACTCTGTACCGAAGGTACAAAGAGCGTATGAGAAAACAACAAAAATGTTGCATGATATTACCCGCGTTATAGTCGGGCTTGACCGACCTTCTCACTTGTCCCTTTCTTCTTGAAACAAAACCGCTGTAATATACGATTGTACGGTATAACTTTGCTATATAACTTTATAAGTTAGGCAACTAAATATCGGAAACAAATAATAAAACAAAGTAACACTGTCAACCGAATCTCGCGGTATGCAGTTAAACGATCTAGTATCTGTGGAAGACCCAGGAAGCCAGGTGTATTAGACTGTCACTGAAAGTGTTTGGACTAAAGGTTCTTACTAGGTCAATTTATTTATCTTAGTATTATATATATGAAAAAAAAACCTTCTAATACAAAACAGCTGTCAGACTTTTGTTGAGCAAATTAGATCTCAGAAGAGATTTATGTTGTCACCTGATTCCGAAGGAAAACATGGATAAATTCTGGGGAACAAAAAACAACTTCCACTCCCCCGACTTGGGATTACATTGTGTGGCGAGTGTGCTTTAAGTTTCCAAATCAGTGGATTTCGATCCTGTCATTACAGGTAATAATTTAAAAAAAAACTAGCAGACATTTGTACAAGTGAATCAATTAATTTAAGACTTTTCTTAGTACACGGAAGAGCTGTTTGACTTTGAAGAAAACCAAAGCAGCTTCACATTAGGTACCGATCACTCCATGATAAAGCCGTCTTGTTTGCAGGCAAGTCGAAGAAGCTCTGACAAGACCGTCAAGTTGTTGCTTACGGCAAAATCAGAACTAAACTCAGTTGTTTTCTTGGCTCTTAACGCCATAACTCAACTGTATGCTAGTATAAACACCAATTCTAAGTTATTGCGTGGATGACGATATCGATAGCAAACTCAGTGTAGTGGAAATGTAGCATTACCCTTGCACAAGCTTTGTCGGCGTCTCTTGACAAATTAGTTGTGGAATTTGTCTCGACTTCAATCGATTCCACGGGCTCCAATTCTAGTTATCTTTTTGTACCTTTTTACTTAATTTAGTGTTAAATTCGTGCAGCTAAATGTCATGCCAATTGCAGATTATAATAATTGTTATGGTTATTCCTTAATTTCAATTAATTTTCCTTCATCTTGGTATCAATTCCATCGTTCCCATTCGCCGCTATCTTGTACATTATGAGCTAGTTCTAGATTAACACATTTCTGACTTTTGCAACACTATTCTACATCAAAGTGTGCTTTTAATTAAAGCAATACTTTCTGTCGTGAAAATTAATCTCTCGCTTTTGTGACTTGATTTTTAACTTCCTCAGTTCCTTCAGTTTCATAGCAATGGCAGCCTCCGCATCAGATTTAAAAATCACAGACTTGAACTTGGATGATCTGGATGTGGTATTCTCGTATCTTCCAGGACTGGAAGAAAAAATAAGCGTGGGCAAGGCGCATCCATTCCTTGGCAAAGCATTCGGCTTGCACTGCCGGAATCAATTTAAGGACATTAAATTTTGCTCAATGCTCGATTGGGCCTTTATTATGTCCGTGTGCGGTGAAAGTGTCAAAGCATTGACATCATGGAACCACAGTATATCAACCGAAATGCTACGATTATGCGTAAAGTATTGTACCCAAATTGAGCAATTGGAATTCGTAATGCCCAGAGCACCAGAGTATCCTGTTCTAGCCGAGCTGCTTAGAGAAATGGAATCCAAACATAAGTTAAAGCAAATTGTCATGAGGTTTGGCTCAAGAATTACCGACAATCGTGATTCGGCTGAATCAGTTATACAAGCTTTGAGGCATTTGCCTGAACTCAGGATATTGGAGCTACACTATTTCGAGCCCAGGGAAAGTAAGTTCTTGGTATAGTTTCAGAATTATCATAAATATTTATAAATTGTTTTTCAGTTTCTTATGTGAATGATCTCGTCAACTTGGAGGTCCTATTCTTAGGAATGAACCTTGAGACGCAAAAGATTGACGTATTCCGGATGTTTGACAAATTGCAGAATTTACGCTCCTTTGAAATTATTGGAGGTAAATTAGATCGCACAATGGCAACCGCTCCTATATGGCCGGCTTTGCAAAAGTTTTCCATCGTTGATGTCAAAGTCAAATGGCAGTTCCCCCATTTTCCCCAACTCAAATCTCTAAGCATTAATAGCTACAATTCCCCAGCCATTGTAGTTCAATCGGAATATGGGAGCCATTTGGAGAAGCTTGTGATTGAGCGGAGAAAAAGGGGGTGGCACCTTGAAGGAAGCCAGAGTAATTGGCGCGCTAATGTCATTAAAGGAGCTCTTCTGGCAGCCGAAAGATAATCGTGCTCTGGAGTATTTGACTAATCTGAACCAGTTGGAAAAGCTTACTCTGGTTAATTCAAATGAAATAACAAACGAGGGCTTGCTGCAGGTAATGCGAGCATGTAAAAGAATACGGCGATTGGAAATAGGACGTTGCAATCAAATACAACCATCATTTGTATTGTCGGTCATTGAGATATTGCGAGAGAATGACGTACAGCCAGATAATCCATTGACGTTGATAATGGCTATAGAGATCATCCGTGAAATGGCAGAGGCAAGCTTTTGTTTAATTCTATATAAGGGTTGCCTTCCGTTGTAAACTTGTGAACTTTAAGAAATCTTTGGACTAAACCACTAAATGATTTCTTAGTTCACTGTTAAATAGTTTCAAATGTTAAAGGCAGCCCTCATACTCGTACCTATAATAATTATATATACAAATTCTTATATTTTTAGCTGATTTCCAGTATGGACAACTCGTTATTAATCTTGGAACGTAATCCTTACTATTGACAAGTTTGATCCAGCTTTTTATTTTTATACATTTCGGATGAAAAAGGACGAGGCTTAGTAAACGCCTAACATGTATTCCGGATGTACATTATTACTTGTAGCGGGTTTCATCTTTGACTTGTTCTTGCTCTTTTATCTTTATACATTTTTGGTGCTCTGGCCGGGGCTCAATAAACAGTCAAAGAAAAAGCAACATCCTTTGTATGATTCATTTCCCGGGACTCCAAATTGTGATAATTTTCCTACAAATCGGTAGAGTTCCCGTGAAACTTTTTTGATTTCGGTGTGGGTTCAGAATTGGAAAAACCTTAAACATTTCATTTTAATTTTGAAATTTTCTGTTTTGGTCGCTAGACAAACTTTTCAGCCGAAAATCCAAATGAAAGTGACGGCAAAAGTTTTGCGTGTTTGTCGCCAACAAACTTTTAGCGGGCAATAAAAAATTCAAGCAAAAGTTGGTGACAAACTGCACTACCAAAGTGGCAATTGTATGACCAACAACTTTATTACTGAACGATGAGTTGAATTCCTTTCATGGCAAAAATTTCTACGATTAATCAATGTGAATCACAGCAAGGAAATGCAATGATAACAAACTCCAGCAACAACAACAACGACAGCAATGTGACAGCTGTCAAAGCACAAGATAAAATCAGATGAAAGAAATGGCAGGGTGGGCTACCAGAAGGGTGGAGTCCTTCGCTCCCCACAGACAAGCTAAGTAAAACGTGCACACAGCCACAGAACACAACCTCCAGGCAAAATCTCAGCTAGCCAGCCAGCTGAGCATAGACGAAGCCTTAAATTCCCTTAAGTAAGTCATTTGTAATCAAAAAAATAAATTGGAAATTACTCCAGATCTTCTCTTCTACATGAGGAGACCCTAGAACTTTGCTTTTTGGTGGTTTTAGATTTGCTTACGCAAACGCTAGACTTCATTCAACTTGCTCAAATTCAGCTCCTACATTTATCCGTTTCATTATATCGTTATAGCTGGAAAGGACATTGGTATAGAAAAGCGGAGGGCATTCCTTTGCTGCAATTGATTGCTCTGAGAGTTATTTTTCAGCAACAAGCAGACGGCGCAACCAGTGCAATTGCCTCGCTTTGAAGTGAGTTAAGACAACAAAATCCATTCGTACCGAAACTCACTGATAAGGTTTGTTGTTTTGGGACTGCCCACCGTTGGTATACAGCAGGGTTGCCCAAAAAGACAGACTTTCTCTGACTCTCAGTGATGCATGACTTCGACAAGCACTCAGTCAAAGAAAATCTAACAAAGAAGCACACTTTAAACGCCTTTCTTTTTTTAAGTGATGTCAACTTTATTCTGACAAAGAAAACATTCATTGTGAGAGCTTAAAGTAGGAAACAAGTTGGTTAGAGGCAGACGGACATTGTCACAAAAATAACTCAAAGAGTTAGACTCTCAGAACCAATATGACAGCAAAAAGCTGACTAATATTTGAGTAAGATGTTGACGATGCAGCAAAGTGTGCTTCTATGTCAGATTTTCGTTAAGTCGGTGTGGGCTGGGGAACCTTAGTATAGATCAGCAATGGCCAGCGAGAGCGAGGCCAAAAAGTGAGATAGTGTTGGAAAGGAGGTTGATTTACCTTTTTTTTTAATTTTGGATTTGCTTATAGACTTCATCTATATCAATTTCTTTTTGGTAGGATTTTATTCTTAATAAGTCTTCAATGTGCTGGTAAGTCAATTTGTTTCTATTAGCATTTTTAATTAGCTTCATTGATGAAAATGTGGAATCGCAAATGTAAGTGGTTGAAAACATAGAACAAAGTTTCAAAATGTGTTTTTTGGTAATGGGATATTTTTCAGCAGGCAGCCCTTTCCAAAAATCTACACCACCCGCAATTGGCAACATTATGACATATTTCATTTTGGCGATCTCTGCCTGTACATCATCCGGTTAGTCAGCGCTAGGAATATCGAGAGGGTTCTTATACAGAGAAATGAGCCACTCTATTTGCTGAACATCATGAAATCTTGTCTCGATTTCATCCAAAAGTGTGCCGATTGCCATATCATATTCTTGCAGGCGACTGCTATCAAGAAATATATAATATTATATTTTTCTTTGGTTCTTTTCAAGTTCGTCAAATCTTTGATTCAAATTTTTTTTTTTTAAGAATGTGCATCTTACGGGTGAAGTTCTTAACGCAACAAACAAGATCAGATATATTTTTATTATGACCCTGTAAATGTAAATTTAATTGATTTATTAATAAGACAATATCAGTCAAAAACGCCTGGTCCATAATAAAAGTAGGGCTTTTAAGTAAACTTAATAATTGTTGATCTTTTTGCAAATTTTCTATTTCCAAATAACTGACAACTTTCTCTGAGATTATACAGGCGTTCAAGGCTTCTGCCGCGACTCAGCCCAAGTCCCCATAGTCAGCTTTTATCTCAAGAAAACTTATAAATTTTCTATGCGAAAGTGCATTGTGACCACCCTTAATTCGATTTATGGTTTTAATGGCTAACCTAAACATTTTGGAAAACAATGCTTGCTGATGAATCAAGCAATGAAATGTCGGTCATTGTCGCAGCACCGTCTGTACACACTGACGCCAGCTTGTCAAAGCCAAAAGAGGATAGTACATGTTCCTGTACAGCATCAAAGGTACTTTTTCCATTTACATGGCCATGAAAGGAATGCAAATTTAAAAATTCGTCGAAAGTGTTAAATTTGTCGTATATCCACACTTTCATCTAGGCAAATAGAAAAAAATTCGCAATTCCTTATTCTTTGCTTAGTTTCTTGAAATAAATATTTAGCAATCTCTTCTGTCCGGCGGGTTATAGTTTGTTTAGTTAGTGGAATTTTCTCAATCAAGGTATAAAGATCGTGGTCTTTTTGTCCAAAAATGCTTAATACATCAAGATATAATTCCGATTAGCTTTTTTTGGCTATCGGATTCAGACGTCTCGGTGGTTTTTATCTTTTCATAGAGTTTAAAACTCTTTCGTTTTTGATTTGTGTGCAATTTTTTCTCTCATCTCCAACGATGCTCTTTGTGAGTTTCATAGTGTCTCTGCAAACTATATTTCTTTTTCCTCCCAATAATGCGTTTGCAATAAATGCATTCCGCATCATTTGAAATATTTAAGGCAAAAAAGTAATCTGTTTCCCACGCTAGGTCCCACAATTCTTTTTATCGTTTATCAAAAGCTGCAATCAATGGAAAAAACGCATACGAATCAAAGCAATCGCAAGCTCCACCTAGTAAATCATAAATTTTCATTGACTTAGCAATCAAGAGTAGAGAGAGAGAGAATGACGCCTTTCTGCTCTTTTGGTCTCAGCTTCGGCAAGCGCTCGGGTTGTTTACATGTGAATAGCGAAATGTTTTCGGACCCGGGAAAGCACCAAGGGCCATCGCTGGTATAGATTTAATGAATTATATTTCTAGAAAGAAAATTTTACGAGCCAATACAAACATATTTATAAAGCTTACTTTGTAATTATATACATCCCCAAAGGGCCAAGCCAAGCTTCTCTCAATCTCTTGAATTGTGTGCTTATAATTTTTAGCACAAGAGAAAGGGACGTACAGTTACGCCGAATCCGAACGGCAAAGTTTCGAGAAGCTTTTTCATGGCTAGTTACTTCACAGCTGGCGCCCATAGCTGATGAAGGTGACCGAATGTATTAAAGCTATTTTCTAAGGAAAGAAAAAAACGTTTTTATTAGATGTTCCGAGGCGGGATCGAACCCACGACCTCCCGCTGAGCCACACACCGGCAAAAAACTTACTTCAGTGTGACCATTTTCGACAATAACTTTACATCAGCTTCGTGTCGAACCAATTTTTAAGGCCTTTTGAAACTAAGAGTGAGTACCACCAAACCAAGTTGTTTTAAATCATACTTAAGGGCAGGACAGGAAGCTGCTGAACTACTTATGGAAGTGCCAAAAAGCATAAGCAGTTCCGAAATATGCGGGCCCTGCTGAGAAAATGGCAAAAGCAATGACAAATATTGATCATCGAAACCCTTACATAGTATTATGACTGAACAGCAGACAACTTCTTATGGGATCCGAATGTTTGATATTCTATCTAAGAAGATGACCCGTACTGGCCAGGCTGTTGCGTAGCTCTAAAAAATCGAGCAACAATTTACATATAGGAGTGAAATCTATTTGAGTCATATTGTCTATGCTGAAGAAATACCTTACAGCAGTGACTCAGGGAATGGAGGAAGAGACGGTAGTTAAGTCCCACACCTCGTGCCTCTAAGCCTTCTATCGAATCCTATTGATGATAGGACTGGAAGGTTCTTGAAACCGTACTGTAAAGGCAAACATTTTTTTGTGGTGTAGAATCGATGATTTAAAAAAAATTAAAGTATTGCATCGGTTTCACCTTAAGTAAAGTTTTACAAATATTATTAGGATTCGGTATATTTTATTTAAAAACTTGAACCAAGACTGGAACCAAAATCTTGTGTTTGATATGGACTGATATACTCTCTTCTGTGAACCATCTATACCAGCGATGTGCTCTGGTTCCCCCTCGCCCGGGGGCGAAGACATTTCACTATTTACACGTATACGAACCGAACGCATGCCGAAGCTGACACCAAGACAGCAGATAGCAGTTAATCGCTTGCCAGAGTTCGATGTAGGGTTGTCGCAATATTGATATCGTTGCATCGATAGCATTGTTTTATGTTGAACTCGACCATTCTATGTCATTGATTGATTACTAATAAAAAAAAACCTACTTTATAACCACTTCTAGCTATTTCTAGATATTTTTAAATGTTGATCTATCTAGCTGAGGCCGTGAAAAGTTGGCAGTACTGGCTCGCCGGTGCAAAATTATCACTCGGTGCAATCCGAAGATGATTGGCTAGAAAGTCAACAGACAAGCAAAGCTTGCGACAACAACCACAAACACCCATAACAAAGAGGAAGAGCGAGATAGAGATAAAGGAAATGTTACGAAAAGTAATATTCCAGCTTCCTTTCCCCATCCCCAATTTCTTGCCATAACGACAACAAACGCTTATTGTGATGATGACGACGGAGACCTGGGGTGGTAGCCCCATAAAGCTGTGTTTAAACGGATTTCATCACTGCCCTGGCAGTGAAATTCAATTTAATTTATCAAGAGCAAAGTAAAAGTTAGCGCCAGTTGAAAAACCACCCCTCAACAGTTATGAGGGTGTACGGTCGCCATGTTAAGTTCTTTTGGGGTAAATGCAATTAATCATTTTGCTTTTAGCGCAGGCAAAATAAGTTTTATGTTTAATACTTCTTTTTCCCCCAATTTGTTAACAATTAACTGCAATCGATACGACTATCAAAGCCAGCTCTGGCTCATAACTCTATTAGCCTTTGGCGACAGGAACTTGATACGGAATTCTTTAGTCTGTTTGTGTGTGTGTGTGTGGCATTCTAATTATGGTAATTTGCATATGGCAAACTTGTCCACCCTTGACTTTGACCCTTTTGCGGTGCTCGGGTCATCAGTGCATCAGTTTAACCACAATCAATTAGTCATTCAGGGCTGCAATTGCCACCACTTGCTACCACAGCAAGGGTACTAACTGTTTTTCTAGCTTAATTGATTGCTGCGCAAATACCTTCCTCAGGTGGGATTAAATGTTAAGCTTTTTCTCTTGTGCAGCTGGTATTTTGTTTTGAAAAACCTTTTGGTATGGATGGAAGTGTTGGCTTAGCTGAAAGCCCGTTAAAGGGTAAACACGGTGTTGCTAAGAAGAATATTTATGATTTACAAGCCAAACTACTGTGATTAAATTGAGAGGTAAATTTTTAGTTCAAACTTTCCGGGATTTTTCGATCGATGATTTCTTTTTTCTTTCTGTAACTTGGTAACACTGTAAGGGCGCACGCACACATGCAACTGAAAGATGAACTAAACAATTGTTGAGCTTAAAACTGAATTTTAAACATAAATGCACACTAGAATGCACGAAGCGTGGTTGAGCCTTAAGTTCTGCAGTCAGTTCATCTTTCAGCTGCATGTGTGCGCGCACTCTTAGCCTGCTTATTCACCTGATTTGGCTCCGAATGAGATCGAGAATGGGGTGGGGAACATCATCATCAACAGCGCTGCCTCACTGTGCCTGTTGCAGGTAGCTGGGGCGGGTGTGTTAGTTTGTGGGTATTTAGGAGTCAGGCTACTCGACTGGTTCGACTCTGGTTCAGGTTTAAGAGGTGCTTAACTAGAACTATGTGACTCAGGGACAGGTTCGACGGACCCTTAAAATACCAACCGAACAGGGTCTAAAATTGTCTTCATTATTTGAATTTAGCAGTTTCAGGCTTATTACAAAAGAAAAGTTTAGCCTTCTGACATAGTTTAGTTCAGTTCGGCACTAGATCGACACTGAACTAATTCTTGGAATCAGTGATTTCACAAAAAAAGGATAAAAAGGGACAACAAAAACCTAAAAACGAGAAAGGCAAAGCTAACTTCGTCTGTACCGAAGTTTTGATACACTTGAACCATAGTTTGTCTCAACGGTTAGCGACTTCACCAAACTTCGCGATCAGCTTAAAACATTAATATTGCAACGTTTTAAAGAGTAATATTGTTTTTCTTACAAAATCCACTTTCCGAACGAACATTTGTATGGCAGCTACAAGAAGTAGTCATCCGATCCGGTCGGTTCCGACATATTAGCTGCGTGCAGTAAAAAGAAGACTTTGTGCAAAGTTTCAGACTCGATAGCTCCAAAACTGAGGCCTAGTTCGCGTGAAACAGAAACGGAACGGACGAAACGACTCACTCGTATGTGATATATATATTCTTTATGTGGTCGGATTTCGTTTTGCATATTTTGCAAATTATAATTCACTTTTCAAGTGTAACATTTTCCACTGTATTATTTTTGTTTCAACCGATCAATGTACATATGTGATATGAAATCGGAACAATCAGATATGAAAGAATGTAGGGAAAACATTTGGGAAAGAGAAGAGAGGACCTTGAGACAACCTTTATTTGGGAAGATATTGTAACTCGAAATTCGTGTTTACACAATAAAGTTTGCTGTATGAGGGTCTTTTCGATTTCGTTTAGAACCGTGGCCCGACAAAACACACAGGCACATTTTGGCGTTGCGTGTGTGTGTTTAGCCACGCGAGAGCGCGCTCATTTAGCACTACTTTGTTGTTGCAAAAGACAGCAGTATAAGCTTGTATACTGTCGGTGTGTCGTCGTCGCTGCCACGGAGCGGTGTTGTATACACAGTGGATAGAAACGTGCCGAACTGTGGTTTAGAAACATCTTCAAAACTGCAGGCACATATCCAAGATTAACCCTTGTAAACGTTGTTTTTTGATGTGAAACATCTTTAATTTCGATACGGAAGATTTTAAGGGGAATAAAATTTCATTTCAGCGTCACGTGACGCTGATGTCATGCATATTTTGTGGAGTATCCCAGCACACACTCGGCTAAGGAGTGTTGGCTAAGGGGTGTGTGAGGAGAGGGAAAAAAGTTGTTGAAAGTTGGGGTGGGGGAAGGAGTAAAAGAGTGACTTGACAGTGACAAAAATGTGAAAAATTAGTAACTTAATAGTGACTCAACAGAGAGTAAACATTGAATAAACAGTGACTAAACAGTGACTGAACAGTGACTAAACAGTGAATTAACAATGACTTAACGACTTAAAAGTGACTAAACAGTGACTGAATAGTGACTTAGCAGTGACTACACAGTGACTCAACAGTGACTTAAAAGAGACTAAACAGTGGATAAACAGTGACTTAGCCTTTCCTAGAAAGTGACTAAGCAATGACTATACTGTGACTGAACAGTGACTAAACAAAGACCAAATAGTGACATTGCAGTGATTTCCGATCAGCTGATTTCCGAATAGAAATTTGCGCAAAAATATTTAGTTGCTTTGTGTTGTGCCATACGCGTTAAATTGGTCCAGAAAATTCAACTAAATTATGGAAAGTAATCTTCAAAGTATGCACTATTTAATGTATATTTTTATTGTATGTGTAGTTCTAGGGATTTAGTGTTGTGTAATGTCCAATTTATGTGTATTTTTTTTAGAAAACTAACATGCGTTCTCTGTGTTTCGTGGAATATAACTAATAAGCTGTTCCATGCTGAAAGCAACTAATTGGTCCAGATTGTACTTGTGAGTGTTGTCTTTAGCCGTCCCCCTTTTCTCTCATTTTGGTAATATATAGGCACGTTTGAGTTTAGTCACAGCGAACTTATCGAAATATGGCGCAGCAACAATCGAAAAATTCAATGTGTATCGGATTGGATATACACCAAAATTAATAAAAACACTGCGGAATCCAATATAATAAAGGAAATAGAGAAAAAAATAAGTAATTTTAATAGTTACATTCATAAATATCTTCCCAAATGTAACTACATGCTTGAACGGTATGGCATACTGTATGGTTGGCGTCTAAAATATCAATTACTATCGATGAAACCTGCAAGACACCACAGCAAATGGGACGTCCAACCTTACAATTACATACAATTTCGTTTGAGTTTGTTCTATATATGTGCTTTGTCCATTGTTTTATATGTTTTTGTTGTGTGTTGTTTTAGGCGAGCTTAACCTGAAAATAATTCTGTTTCGTGGAGTAAAAGTTTGGTGGATTGTCGTAACTGTTAATGCAATATTGTTCATTAAAGTATCCTCTATACGATAGTCTAATTGGTTTTTTTCACGAATTTTCCCGAACCCGTAAAATTACGATTTTTTCAAACCACTTCGAGTTTGAGCATAAACAATTGATTGAAGAAGATACACGAAAAAGCAGTCTCAAAATAATGCGTCGTTTTTCATAGAGCTATGGACTCTAGCGATCCACTGATCTCTACTTAATGTTTAAATTAAAGAAAGGCACAAAATAAAAAGATACCTCTTCCGACGGATGTCATTCCGGTTTTGGTCGTTCCCTCTTTTACTTTTGTATGAACCCTCTTTGTGATGAAGATAATACTGACGTACCGATTTAGATGGATCCGATTTGAGAATAAATACTGTTTACATTTAGATTTCTGAATTTAATGATTAAAAATATTTACCTAATTAAAGCTGTGTTAATAGATTAGCTTTAAATTGCATTTTTACATTCATCAAAATCAGCTAAATTCATGCTAGTCGGCCTGATCGGTTATATGGCTGTATAAAAAATAGTCTAAATTGAACAAAAATTTTGTTAGGACACCTTGGGAGCCTAAAAATACGTGTATAAATTAATTACATTTCTAGTTTAAAAAACAACAAATTTAAAAATCCAGACCATTTATATGGTAATAAATAAAAAAAAAAACAGTGTTTTTGGATGCAGGTCTATTTTTATCTGATTATGTTAATATTGATTGCACTGAACAAAACTGTATCATTGGTTTAGCTCCATCAGCTCTTGTTTCAAGATATGGCGGAAAAACGAAAAAGTTGAATTTTTGGCACTCTAGGATTTATGGAGGCCACACTAGGCAAAAATATGAGAGTTTATGAGCTATGTGTGATAAAGTACATATCAATGCATTTTTAAAAATCAAAGGCGCTTTTTAAGTTCAGCGGAAAGTGTGTAGAATTGGCCTCTAAAGACAGACATTTTTCGATTTATAGCATTTTTATCAAAATAAATCATCCCGTTCAGGCTAGCGCGGTGCTTGGATTAATATATTCGCCATCTGAGCATATAGTCCAACATATGATCTAATTTTGTGATTTTTATGGCATTTTAATAATTTTATTTGGCGAAGTTATAGCCTGTTGAAGACGAAAATACATATTTAAATTTATAGGAGGAAAACTAGATTGTCAGTAAAAAAAATTTATAGAAACTGTGAAAAGGCTACTTGTTTCAAAATAGAATTTATCATCTACATGCAAACATATAACACTTTAGGGCTAATCAAGTAGCCTCTTTACAGTTCCTATACAGATTTGGAGTGACAATCTAGTTTTCCTCCCATAAACTTAAATATGTATTTTTGTCTTTAACAGGCTATAACTTTGCCAAATAAACTGATTTGACTGCTATAACAAAATTAGATCATATGTTTGGCCATATGCTCAGATGGCGAAAATAATTATCAAATAACCGCGCTAGCTTAAACGGGATGATTCATTTGATAAAAATGCCATAAATCGAAAGATGTCTGTCTTTAAAGGCCAAATTAGACACTTTCCGCTCAACTTATAGCGCTTTTGATTTTTAAAAATGCAGTGATATGTACTTCATCGCAAATGGCTTATAAACTCACATATTTATGCATAGTGTGGCCTCCATAAATCTTTGAGAGCCAAAAATTCAACTTTTTCGTTTTTCCGCCATATCTTGGAAACAAGAGCTGATGGAGCTAAATCGGAAGCAGTTTTGGAATCAGTGAGCATAAACTTATCATATTTTTAAATCAATACACCTCACAAAGTTGGTCATTTTGTTGGCCTGTGATATTGATCTAAATTGAACGAATCTTTGTAAGTCGCCTTGGGGTTCCGAAATATGAGTATAAACCAAATTTCGTGCAGAAATCTTTATAATTTGACTTTATGCCAAAAAATTCGTCTTTGTGACCATTTGCAGTGGCTTAATAGTGACTTAGCCTAAGAGGTTTTCAAATACTACTGATTTTTGCTTTTTCAAGATTGAGATTATTATTTCAGCCTGTTATTCCTTTGCGACTGTTGTTGTACAGAAAGAAAGAATGAACCCAGCAGAAATAATCTTGTTTTTGTATTTCAACTCTTTTAGTTTTCTTTTTGAAAGATTGTCTTACAACTGAGCTTCTATTTTTTATGCCCTTTTTCTCATAAAATTCTTTTAACGACACTCAACCTTTTTTATCTTTTGTAAAATTTTAAATGATATAAAAGAGCCAAAGAATATCTGTCGTTTTTTTTTGACGAATTGATTCCACTTGACATAGAGCAATCGGTTTCAATTGCTTAATTAATTCCGATTTTCTTTTAAATGGATCTAATAACCATAGATATGATTGTCATTGACATTTCCACTAACAACAAGAGTTATCGGAAAATCGATCTTCAAAGCAACTCTGCGTTAAATATATCGGAATGAGGCAAAGGGGAAACCATCGAAAAACTTCGTGCCTCCATACCCCTGCTATTGACTTTTGTTTTGTCCTTGCGAATGAATAGATATTAATACTTCCTACAG